>JADRCD010189342.1:19173-34173 GCA_019843815.1 Montemys delectorum
TGGAGGACCACACACAGGAGCGGTCATGAGGAAGTGAGAGAGTGGAGTACCATACACAGGAGCGGTCATGAGGAAGTGAGAGTGGAGCACCACACACAGGAGTGGTCATGAGGAAGACAGAGTGGAGCACCACACACAGGAGCAGTCATGAGGAAGTGAGAGTGGAGCACCACACACAGGAGCAGTCATGAGGAAGTGAGAGTGGAGCACCACACACAGGAGCAGTCATGAGGAAGTGAGAGTGGAGCACCACACACAGGAGTGGTCATGAAGAAGTGAGAGAGTGGAGCACCACACACAGGAGCGGTCATGAGGAAGAGAGAGTGGAGCACCACACACAGGAGCGGTCGGAGGTTCAAGGCATCTCTCTCTTTTTTCGAGACAGGGTTTCTCTGTGTAGTCCTGGCTGTCCTGGAACTCACCAGGCTGGCCTCGAACTCAGAAATCCGCTTGCCTCTGCCTCCCAAGTGCTGGAATTAAAGGTGTACGCCACCACCGCCCAGCTCAAGGCATCTCTTCAGAGCAAGACTCTGCTGGTGTCTCCACTTTTCCCAGGGTAGAAAGTGCCTGTATTGCTTGGGATGAATCACCTGCCTCCTGGATATATCTTATAATGGAAAGAGTTGGTTGGGCCAGGACACCTTCCCATCAGGATACTATTAAGATCCTTCAATTAAACTAGTCCAGAAAAGGTCATCCTGCTCACCAGGCAACATCTAATTCTCAAACACAGTAACCTAGGCTAAGGACAGGCATGGGCAAAATGCCCAGTTTGAGTAGGAGACAACAGGAAGGTAGAGAGTATATAAGTTCAAGAAGGTAGCCACCTCCTGTCCTTCCTTCAGCTGGCTGAACCAGATTGAAGAAAGAAATCTAATCAAGTATGTCTGCATATGTACCTGTCTCCCTAGATTCTGTTGAGGCAGAACACTGTTCCTGAAACACCAGTTGAACCCTCACACTGGACACTTGAGACTTAGGAGTCTAAGTGTGTACTAGACAGAGAAGTAAACAGGGGCTCTGACAGAAAGGAAACTCTTATCATGCTGTATGTGGTGGTTTGAATATGCTTAAGTGGCACTATTAGGAGGTGTGGCCTAGTTAGAGGAGGTGTGTGTCTGTGTAGGCGGGCTCTAAGGGCTCCTGGTGCTCAAGCTTTACTCTCAAAAGTAAGAGTCTCTTCCTGGCTGTCTTCAGATCAAGATGTAGACCTAACAGCTCCTCTAGCACCAAGACACCTGCCTGCTGCCATGCTTCCCACCATGATGATAATGGACTGAACCTCTGAAACTGTAAACAAGCCCCAACTAAATGTCTGCCTTTATAAGAAAGAGTTGCCTTGCTCATGTTGTCCCTTCACAACAACAAAACACAAACTAAGACAATGTACCACAGAAAACAGCAACAACAAAACCTAGCATGTTCCATGTGTTAGTCTGGCCTGAGTTCTGGTAGAATAGAGAGTGGGAGGGTCCCAGGCACTTGGAAGCTGCTCACAAGTAACCTGGGCCCTCCTGAAAAGCTTTCGATGGAGTCCTAGAAGATGGGCTGAACGTCCAGGCTTTGCTTCCTCCCAGCATGCCTGCTTCAGCTCTATCTTTTCCATCCACTTCATTTGCAGCTCTAGGCCTTTGCCAAATTAGACTAGTAAGTCCCGTCATGAAAAGCCAACAATTGCTCTCCAAATACACCAGTCTGCCTTTTCCTTTAAAGCAAAGGCTTTAAAAGGGAAGGGAAAGTGAAGAAAGAGAGTGAGCTTGGCCCACCAATTCTGGCCAGCCTAGGGTTTCCACAACTGCTCTCCACTTCTGTGTGTACATTTTTTGCTATTTATAAAAATTTAAAAAAGAATGGCAACAAGAAATTTGACACCAAGCACTAAAACGAAGCCATAAAGGGATAGCCAAAAAAGCTAAGCAATTTCTAAGACACAGTGTCCAGTGTTCTCACACTGAAAATTATTTACTGTCTCTAGCTGAGCAGAATCAAACAATCCTATCCCAACCCCACCTGCCTTCCTTCCCATTTACTCTCAAGCTGAGTGAGCAAAGACTTCTCACTGAGGGCGAGAGGTGTAGAGAGCACAAGAGCACAATGCCAGAGATGCATACGATACACTCACTGATGTGCCTTCAAGCCTGGCTCCAGGTCACATTGTTATTTTGGACCATGGTTCAGACTGTAACCTGTGTGTAGCCACCAACAATGTGGGGCTCCTTCAATGAGCTTCCTACTAGAAACCCCGTGGCCCTCACAATTAGAAAGCTCAGGTGCTAGGTGGCCAGTTAGGGCAGAACTTAAAATCTTAAAAATCCTTTCCACTTGTGGTATCTTTATGCAACCCAGGAGATACACACACGCACACACACACCCCGAAACATTTACCAGTAGCAAATCACAATAAAATGTATTTAAAAGCAACTCTTTGGGCTTTTTAAAAATAATTATTTACTGAAGGAGAGTGTGGTGGTCAGAGGATAGCTTGCAGGACTCTGTTCTCTCTCATCACTATTTCCAGGAATCAAACTTAAGTTGTTAGGCTTGGTAGCACACGCCTTTATCCAAAGAACAGTCTCTGACACTTAGGAGTATTTTTTTTTTAAGATAAAATTGACTACTTATGAGATGGCTGTGCTTATTTATTTTTATAAAATGAATTAAATCTTGGCTTTATATGATGATGCAGAACATAGAGTATGACATCTTTATTGTTTTTCAGCACTGACTGATATCTGGACCAGTAAAGTTGAGAATGTTTCTTTGAATAAATACATATTCAAAATGCCAGAGGTCTACTTAGGGTTATTTCAGAAACTGTGGGCAGCTGTCTAAGTTACAAGTCAAAATTTACCTATTGATTCAGTGTGTGTATGAGTGCAGAGTATTGTGTATATGGTGTATGCACACACACATGTGGTACGCGTTCCCATACACACACTCTAAGGGCCAGATGAGAACATCAGGTGCCTCACTCTTTCTCTCCACCTCATTTCACTGAGAAAGGATCGGTCATTGAACCTGGAGCTAAGCTGGCAGGCCAGCAGACTACAGCAATTCTCCTCTGTTCCTTGCATTCATAAGTGTGAATGGCCTTGCCCCATAATGTATGCAGATGCTAGGGATTCAAACAAGTCCCCCTGCTTGCACAGGAAGTACTCTTAATCTCTAAGCCATCTTCCCAGACCCCAATTTAACCAGTCCTTATAAAACCCAGGTTAGGGACTCAGACAGTAATTTTGGGGAGGGGTGGGAAGAGATTGAAACAGGGCCTTACTCTGTGTCCCAGGTTGGTCCAGAACTCATGGCAATCCTCTTGCCTCAGCTCTGAGTACCTGGGATTACAGGTGTAAACTATCCTTCCCAGCTTTCAGACAGCGATTAAAAAAAAAAAGTCAACCATTCTAAAATATTACAATTCAAAGGCATACTAATTTGACATTTTACTGGGAGATAGTGGTAAGGAAAATATCAGAAGTCTTTGTTTTCTGTAATTACGCTATTATGTTTCTGTAAGAGCAGGAAACTGTCTACACAGTAGAGATACTGTAATTCATAACAGATCGTCTCAAACACAAGCTGAGGTGTTTTAGGCAGCATCTGAAGGTGTGAAGACATGCTCAGTGCAAATCAGAACCAAGGCTGCAGCTTTGGCCAAGTTGTGTTAGTTTTGATTTTAAGCTAACTTTTGACCACTCAATCTTCAGATTACCTTTACTGTTGCTAAGTTTTTCACAACGTCCACATTCAGTTACACGAACCCTATACAAGGTGATGACCCACACTTCAGAAGGACCTCCTGCCAGCTACACAGTCCTCAAGGACATCAGTTGTGATCTGACAGGGTCCTAAAGTTTACAAACAGTGCTTACAACAAAGGTAGTAATTGTCTAGTGACCATTCCCCACCCTGACACTCTCAGTGCCTCCTATAGTCTGCAGGCCACAACTTGTACACAAATTAGACCATGACAGAAACTGGGCTTACATTCCAGACATGGAGCAGAGGTAACCCCACTGACTTCAGTAGACTTAAGTACTGTGGAGAGAGAAGCCAGTGAGTTAACAAGGCAGAATGCGGGCTGCCAGCACTCTGCCCAGGTAAGCAGTTGAGGGTGGAGGCCCATATGCAAGCAGAATGGAAAGACAGCCTCCGAAGAAGGAAGACCCAGCCCAGGGGCACAGAGAGCAGATCTGGGTGGCTGTTGGTGACATCAGCTTCCCTAGCCAAAGTCAGCAGAGTAAACAGTCTCTGGTTAGAGATAGTGGTGCAGGAGGTCACTGTCAGGCCTAACCAGTACAAAAGGGTCACGTAAGCTCCTGTCATCATTTTGAAGAACTTTACTTTTCCTGAGCAACAGCAGCGGTCCTCTCTGGCTCCTGCTGGACCCCTTCCTCCTCATTCCCTCCTCACTCCCCAGCCCTCATTGCTGGAGTTTCTCCCATCCAAGACCCACTTTTCTTCAAAAAGTGCATGTGAAGACCAGAGTGCTAACTCCCCTTTTAAGGAAATATTCAATGCCTACCTACTAAGTGCCAGGTGGTTCCCAGGGTCTGAAGATAGAAGGGTGAACCAGACGCAGCCATCTTTAAGGGACTCAGCCTGGTGTCCCTGGAAGGACAGTAACCACCACACCCTCTACAGCTGTGACTATAATGCACAGGTGCATTCACTTCTCATCAGATAACTGCCTTGGACAGCAACTTCACTCCAGCTTATGATGTCATTTGCCCAAACCAGCTTGAAAGCCCAAAAGACAGGTTGGGCTTCTTCCCAGAATGCCTTCCAAGATCAGATTTACACCTGTGGCTCTTCTGAAACATCCAGAGCTAGACAACAACATTGTCTTCTCCATCAAAACCAAAGCCAAGCCTCTGCTCCTAAGCCCAGCTCCTGATGCACACCCCCATCTCCTCTACCATGTCTCCCTGAAGAGACCTTCAACCACTAATATCAAAACCCAACTACAGGTTGGATAGAGTGGCATAAGCCTTTAATCTCAGCACTCAGCAGGCAGAGGCAGGTGGATATCTGTTAGTTCAGTTCATGGCCAGCCTGTTTACACAGAGAGTTCCAGGACAGCCAGGGTCACAAAGAGAAACCCTGTCTCGAACTCCCCCCCCCCCCCGCAAAAACCCTACCCTCCCGCCCCACCAAATTTTAATTACTACCCTCTTTCAGTCACTAACTCAAGTTTGGGCCATGAAAGGTACTTGCTTGCTAAAGCAAAGGAAAAAGGGGCAATGTCCATTCAAGTGTACTTGGGACGTAAAGTCTCTCACTTAGAAAGCTCTGCCACTCTCTATACATCCACTACCACTCAGAATTAGTAGGGCACTGCATCACAGGAGTGAAAAATTATCTCTAGGGCCAGGGTGTATCTCAGTGTTAAAGTACTTGCCAAACATGCGCATGGTCCGAAATTTGAGCCCTAGGTAAGGTGATGGTGGTGGGGTGGGGTGGGGTGGGTAGTAGTGGTTCTAGTGTGTTAAGTCACTGTTTCAGGAATATTATAAGCAGCCTTAAACCCTATATTCTGAAGCTAGAGTATACAGAAATAAGTCTATCAAAATGTGCAACAGGCAAAAACTTGGGTAAAACTTGCTAAGTGACACAATGCTGAGTGAAATAAGCTCAGCACAGAAAAACGCATGGCATGATTCTAGTGCCATAGGCAAATCCATAAAGCAACCATCAAAGTGGTTGCCAGAACTGCTCAGGAAAGATGCATTGTGCTTATAGTTAGACAACCGCACTGCATACTAAACTTTGGCTAAGAGTAGACTCTTGCTAAGTGTTTATGCTACAGTAGCTATAGTAGAATTTTTGAAGTGAGGTTGGTTTCTTTCTAATTAGTTGTCTTCTTGTAAGCTTATTCCTGTAACACTTTTCCTGGCTCAGTCCCTGGCACAGCCCTCCCCTCACCCCCTCCTCTGTAGACCACATAATACTCGGACATCTTTTTCAGTAATCTGGAGAGAGGGGACAAGTCAGAGCTAGAAATAAATTAATTTACATAGTCATATGCATCATCTTCTTTTAACAATGCCTCCTCATACATGATGGGTTTATGGTCTTTATGATCACTAAAAACACAAGGCAGGCATTGCCATCTCTGGCTCTGCTTGCACAACCCCATAGGATTCAGACAAGCCATTCACCAGTCATGGGCCTTCTGAGCTTTCTCCAAAGTAACTAAGATATATGCTATCCCCACTTAGAGGAAAGGACAAAGAAGTCTTGATGACAATCTCAGAGTTGAGAAGACCTACAGGAAAGGGAAGCAGCAGCTGCATCAAACACTGTACTGCAACAGGAGTAAAAGTTCTGGAGGAACAAGCACCTGTACACTGTGTTTGTGCTATAGTAAAATGTTTCATTTGAAACTAATGGCAACTCCTAAGAAGCAAGCAGGATGACTTTGTGCCAGTTATTTAAAAATGATAATACAGTTTCAGAGGGTGTATAAACTTTTCATAGTTCTTTTCACTTAATTATTACAGAAGGCAGCAAACTGACATATCATAACTTCCTTAATAAGTGGTCTCTTTCTCATGGTTTCATTCCCAGGCGACTATGAGATGAGACAGATCCCTTAGGTTTAGTAGAGGGGCTAGACAACTCATGGCTCTGTAGGCCTCATTAAGAATGTTCTTTTACTGTGAGCACAGGAGCCTTCTGATGGTTAAGTGGGTGAATCTCACGTTTACATTTCAAAAGGTCAATAGCAGCAGGGAACAGGGTACATGTGAGAGATGCACAGATGTAGGACACGTTCAAACTGGTGGGCCCATGGCGTAGTTATCAGTTAAGGTCCACCCAGGAGACAGGAAACACACTCATTATTTTAGCAGTGAAATTATAGCATAAAGGGTAACATAAAGAATTTATAACTAGGTATAAAGTTATTAGTCGCTGACAGGGGTGAGGAGGGATAAATCAGAACTTCCCAGGGCCAGGGGAAACAAAGAGAAGAGGTTGTGAGGCAGGGCCAAGTATCTGTGAACAGGGAACTTTATTTCAATGCCACGGTATCTATCGATCCCACAAAAGTGGAGAAAACTAGAAACTGGATTCAGCTGATGCTACAGGAAGGAACTGATGTTGCTGGAATGTTAGCCAACTGCCTTTCTTCTCCAAAGTCACCAACAACTCGCTAATCAAATGTATCACAGTAAAGAAATCAAATCTGAGAAACCAAAGGTAGTGAGGCCTCAGTACTATATATACCAACGAGAAAAAAAAAATGACATCAAACACATTGGCTTGCCCCTATGACATGAACTGTAAGATATAGCCATATCTCAAAACTGCTAAAAGGTGAAAGGACAAAACAACCACATAGTCTGCAACAAAACACCAAACAAAATGTAATTTCTGGAGCTGGGGATGTAGCTCTGTTAGCAGAGCAAATGCTTAGCATACGCATAACCTTGGGTTGGATGCCCAGTACCACACAAATCATGTGGGGTAATGCACACTTGTAATTCCAGTTGAAGAGCACAATACCAAATGTTGAAGGTCATCCTTAGCTACATAGTGGGTCAGAGACCAACCCATGATATATAAGATCCTTCTTAAAAGCTGGGCGGTGGTGTGGCATGCCTTTAATCCCAGCACTTGGGAGGCAGAGGCAGGCGGATTTCTGAGTTCAAGGCCAGCCTGGTCTACAGAGTGAGTTCCAGGACAGCCAGGGCTATACAGTGAAACCCTGTCTCGAAAAACCAAAAAAAAAAAAAAAAAAAAAAAAAAAAAAAAAAAAGAAGAAGAAAAAGAAACAGCTTGGAGAAAAGTATTTGAAATAAGCATTATTACTTGAAGGTATTAACATGTGCATGTGTAAGGTTCAACCCCAGCAGAAAAGAAAAACAAAAAGGTGAAAAATATTTTAAAATAAGAGCTCCAAATACAATTATTTTGCTTGTTTAACTTTTTACTTTGAGAAAACTGATAAAGCGTGCACAATTTTAGGAAATACTAGAGTTGAGCACACAAATGACATTGCCTAGGCTCTCCCAAAAGTAACATCCTAATTATAGTACAGCACAGCAGCCAGATGACTCGAGTTGCTCAGTAAAGCAGTGTTCAGATTTCACACTACATGGACTCACTGGTGTGCTGCCCTTTTGTACTGCAGTCTGTACACATTCTCTTGTGCACATTTACATAACCACAACCATATAGTACAGTTTCATCACATGTTGCTCTTCCATACCTCAGTTACCTCTCTTTTCAAGACTTGCCCACCCTTTGCTCCCCCAAAAGGGTTTATCTTATTCTACCATTATTTGTCACATGGACTCCAGCACCTTTTTTCTTCAATATAATGAGTAATTAATGACCAAGATATCTTACTCAGCTTTGGGTTGGGATAACTACTTCTATGTTAGCAATGCAATGCATGGAAAGATTTCTCCAAATGAGGAAATCTCTGTGAGGCCCGTATTTCCTAAGGACTTGAGCTTTCTCTGTATGCTAGCTGCTGCTGTTATCACTGTGACTTATTAGCCTATCTGTCTTGTTCTAAAGTTGCCATTGCCTGACAGATTTGCTACAGAGTAGCCAGTGACTTATAAAATGAAGCAATGTGCTTCCTTAAAATCTCAAGACCCGCTGGGCGGTGGTGGCGCACGCCTTTAATCCCAGCACTTGGGAGGCAGAGGCAGGCGGATTTCTGAGTTCCAGGACAGCCAAGGCTACACAGAGAAATCCTGTCTCGAAAAAAACAAAAACAAAACAAACAAACAAACAAAAACCTCATGCCCTTTCATGGCTTTCCTAATCAAGTCTTCTACACTTGGCCTGCAACAGCAGTCAGGGTCTTCATGGCCTGTCACCTTCATGCCTGCTGTCAAATCCCCTCAAGCCCACACCAAGAAAGCAGCTAGCTAGCTATTACCTGTTTTTCAGGATGTTTGCTGATCACTGACAGACTCAGGATAATACCTCCTCCAAAAAAAGCCTTTTTGATGGTTTTTCAACATAGGTTTTGTCCTTTTGCCATGTATGCACACCTCCACTGTGACAAAATATGACAAAACCTTTATCGTTTAACTATTTCAGTGTACTTCAAAACCACCAAGAGTCATTTCTCATTATTTGTGGAAAGTGATTTCAAGAGCCCCCGGGAAAATATAGAAACAGAGAATGCTCAAGTCTCATATTAAATATTGTAGTGTTTGCATATGATATATGGGTATCCTGTATATTTCAATTAATCTCTAGATTACTGATATCTCTAATCCAATGTAAAGGGTATGTAAGTCACTACTGTACTGCTTATAGAATAATGATCTCAAAAGCCTACACATGCTCAATACAGATGCAGCTCCCACTCCCCTCCCCCCAAAAATATTTTCTATCGCCGTTTGATTGGTTGAGTCTAGGGGTAAGAAACCCATGGATATGAAGGGCCACTGTGCTTATCCAATTCCTCTATCAGCTGACCACATCTAGGTACAGCAGACTATGTTTTCTATAGAGGAACAAGAACATTTGAAGTTAAAAACTAGAAAATATGGACTATCATTTAATGAGAGGCATGGTGGCACAGCATTTGATCACACTTAGGAGATAGAGGCAAGCAGATTTCTCGAGTTCAAGGCCAGCCTGGTCAACTGAAGTGAACCATAGGCTAGCCAGGGCTACATAGTAAGACCCTGTCTCAAAAAACAAAACAAAATAAAAACCAACAAAAATAAACAAAAAGCTAGGCATATAGGCTTGTACCTATAATCCCCCAAAGCAAGGCATGTCTCAAAAACCAAAACCAAAAACAAAAAAAACCCCAAAATCTATTTAAGACCTAAGCATTCATTATGGTGGATGATAGTAACCAAATGTGGCAACTAAAACTGAATTTAAAAAATGGCTTCCTCCATCACACTAGTCACATTTTAAATGCTCAAGTTATTTGCATGCAACGTCCAGGATTTAATCCCAGCACTTTTGCAACACAGGGAAGCAGATATCTGAGTTTCAGGCTAGCCTGGTCTCAAACAACAATCAAAATTTAACTCCTATTTCTTAGGGTCCATGATCCTGACCACTGTCCTAGGCTCAGGCAGCTACAAAAGTATGAAGGGTTGAAGTGTGTGTGGTGGTCCACAAAGTTGAGAAGCCAAGCCTACAATGTTAGATAGCAGGGCTTGTCTCTCAGGGTAAACTGGAACTTTACCTTAGGCAGGAAACACTAAGGGAATCTACTAAAAAAAGTAATTAGGCAATCCAATTTATACTTTAGAAAGTGAAGGAAAACTAAGTGTGTGGCAAGAGATGAAACTCCAAAACTGGAAGAGACTTAATGGCAAGAACTTAAGACTTTGGAGCCAGAATCTACTCCATTCATCCTAATATAACCTGGACCCAGAGTTGCCTGCCCTCTAAGACCCTTCATTTCCTTATGTGTAAAAGAGAGAATGCAGCTGCACATTCGTGTTAGAGATGAAGGACTAACCAGGCAAGCCCTACTGTGTTCTGGTGCATCCTCCTGCTGTCCTTCTCTAGGATGAAGGACTGGTAAGGAAAAGTAGCTTTGGAGTAAACTATACTGAGCACAACTTATTGATATGGTATAGGAACTCAGGGCACCTAGTGTTAAGTACAATTTACAACGGACTGTTGGTTTGGCCTGAGCTCCTGAGCACCTGACCAATGCAACATGGAGTCAGTCTCACCCCAATTCAAAACCCTGATTAAGTCCATTTGACCTGAGAAGTCAGAGAATAAGAGGTTAGGAATTAAATCTTCAAATAAACTAGGATTAGTTGCCATGATAAGAGAATACCCTGTACTTTATTTTTTTTGGAGATAGGACTTCACTATTGCCCAGCCTGGTCAAGAATTCACTAGATATAGATTATGCTGTCTCTTAATACCCAAATATCTGATCCTCTTGCTTCCATTTTTTTAATTGTTAGGATTACAGGTGTCATGTTCAGTTTACTCAGTGCTAGGGATTGAACCCAAGGCTTCATGCATGTTACACAAGCACTCTACTAAGTGAGCTACATCTCAGTCTTACCATATCAAGTCCTACCAGCTCTCAAAATGCCCTTTTTCTCAGTTGTGTTTGAAAGTGATTCTGGATATTGAGAGACTGACAAGCATTGGCTCAAAGTACCCTCCCCCCTGGCCTTTTTATCTTAACTAGGATTCACAGTGAGTTTTCCATGCTGTTTTCTGTGATAAAGGTTTGGGGTTTTTCAACTACTAACTAGATAAATACTGTGAATACTGTATTCAGATAGGCTTGGATGGAAGTTTTATTTATTTCAATCTATCAACTATGTGATTTCAATAGAAATGGGCAAGTATAAGCTATCATTTAAGAGACTTTCACAGGAAAGTCAATGTTCTAAAACAAGGCTGCCCTGAGAATAGCCTGTAATCAACTTTGACTAAAATAAATTGGAATTTTAGTCAACTACTCACATTCTGAAGTATTACATTAAAAGGCTGACATGTTGCAAAAGAATCTAATGTTGGACCATTTTCCATCTGGCTCAATTACTTAGATGCCAAAGAAACACAAAATGAACAGGAGATGGGCATATTGTTGCTCTAATGAAAATGTGAATAAGCTTCAAGTCCAGCTAAGACACCCTACAGCTGGCTTCTGGGACACTGTCACGTATACAGTACTGGAAGCTAATATAATGGCAAAGTACAGGGCAAACCACAATCACCAGGCTGTTCTCCTTCCTGTTTCAAATTTCTCTCATCTATAAAGAATTCAAAACACATTTTAAATTAAGTATTTAGCACATGAACTACTTTTTCGGTTTGAGATGGACATTTCTATTATTCCCTCACTCTTGAAAACAACTTATTTTCACTTATCAATGGAATTAATTATATTACTTTATTCTTCTACAATTAGCGTTTCTCAATCATCTTTTGGTCATTCATGTAAATGTCACAGTGAGAATACCATAGTGAAGGTGAGCGTGGAGGTGGACTCTTGTCAGATGGAGTCAGAAGTACCATGTGCTCAAAGTCATTCTTGTCTATACAGATAGGTCAAGGCCCACATGTACTGCATAAGACCCCACCTCTCTCATTCCTTTGATGGGCATCTAGGTTTTCAGTCTCTACCATTATGCGCCACAAAAGAAACTACTACACGACCATTTTATCTATGTACAGAGGAGCTCACTTCCTGGGGGACAGGTCCATGCCCACAACTGAAGATGATGGACATAAGGTACCCATGCTGTCCAACTTTGTTTCCCTGCTAATACATCTTATGTTATTTTTCAAATACTCCTACCAGAATGTGAGTTTTCATTACTCCACAGGCTCAAAAAAATGTTATTTTAACACTTTTCAGTTGTTGCCAGATTGGTGGGTATAAAGGCATTCATTGTGGTTTAACTTGCACTTCTTTGGTTACTAATTAAGTTGATTTTCCCAACCCTAGTTTATTTGATCATTTGGAGTTCCTCTACTTTGAAATTACTATTTATTTAACTTTGTCTGTGTTTCCGACTGGTTCTTTTTAACCATCAGTTTGGAGTTCTTTACTGTACATAGATACATAGCTACAAATCCTTTGCTGACCGTATGTGCTGAAAATACTTTCTCCTCATTTCTCTATCACTCTCATCAGTGCCATTTAGTGACTGCAAGTCTTAATGATAATGAACATAAATGGATTGCTTTTTTTCACTCACTTTGCTTTACTGTATTTAAACAATCTCTACTCCAAATTATAAAAATCCCTTCCACTTTAGAACTAAACAGAAAGTTCATATTCTCTCCATCTAATTGGTATTTACTTGTATTTATATGATGACTTGAGCCATACACACAGAGGAAGACACTCCTGTCAATGCAAGTAGAAACTGAAGTAAGCCAAGGAACACCAGAAGCACCAGACAGACTAGATGCCAAGAAGAGAAGAGGACTGATTCAACTTGAGAGGAAGCAGAATTTTGGACTGTTAATTGGCAAAACTGTCAAGAGCATAACTGTGGATGCTTTAGTCACCACTTTGTGGTGTGCTGTGTGACAGCCCTGAGACACAAGCGCAGCCCATAGGTAGTATTTCCAGCATTTGTTGCTCCCTAATCTTTGTTGTCAACTGCCACCTCTCCCCAGGGAACAGTTGGGCTAGTTCTGTCATGGAGCAAGATTCCACACACACATAGGGCCCAAAGCTTAGACTTGCTTCCTCTGACACTGACCCACCACTGCCTTCTCCACTAGCGCTTTAAGACAGAGCGAACTCAGCTCTCCTACCTTTCATTCCTTTCCTCTCTCTCTTCCATATAAATTTTTAATTACCCCATCAAGTTTCAAAAAGGTTATTGGAACTATTAAAATGGGTTTGAGTTTATACATCATTTCTAGGAAAACTGACATCTTTAAATCAGTGATTCTTCTTTATTCTTGAGCTAATAGATTTCTACTACTATTTAAGTCTAAATTTAGTATTTTCTAATCTTTTTACACATTCTCCATGTCCTATTAAATTTAATCCTAAATGTATTTCTCAGATCCCTTGGGATATTATTCTGTTGGATTTTATTCATTATTGTTTTATCTGGCTATTCATATGCCTTGGGGTGTGTGTGTGTGTGTGTGTGTGTGTGTGTGTGTGTCTACACGTGGGGTGTCAGAGGACAACTCACACTATGAGTTCTAGGCATCAAACCCACGGAGGTCATCAGGCTTGTATGGCAAGTGCTTTTATCTGCTGAGCCATCTCACTGACACATAAAAACTACATACTTAAATGGGGAATTGTTTAAATAAAAAAGATGAATTTGCTGACCTCTAGAAATAGTTCATGGTCAATACATTCCTGAATACACAACTTATATCGTAGTTATTTATTTATTTATTTATTAGATGAGGGCTCACTGTGTAGTAGCTCAGGGTGGCCTTAAACTTCTGTTCCTCCTGTCTCTATTACCTAAGTACTGCTATTTTAACTATATGCCAGCATGCTCAGCCTCTCAAATTCAAACTTAAAAAAAAATTTTTTATTTCAATGTGTATGTTTATGTGTGTGCACTGGATTCCCTGGCGTTGGCCTTATGGGCAGATGTGAGCCACCCATAGGTACTGACATCTGAACTCCAGTTACCTCTGAAAGAGTAGTAAGTGCTTCTAACCATAGCTTCTTGACATGAGTGCTGAAAACTGACCTCTAGAGGGACTGCCAAGCCATCTATCCAGCCTTAATAATTAAAATTTAAAAATAATGAGATATTATAGAAAATCATCACAAGACTAGCATTTCTGAACTGAGGGAATAGTTCTAATGGTAGAATATATGCCTACATGGATCACAAAACAACACACATTTATTTCTGTTTCTAATAATGATTGTTTTCAGATTATCTACAATTATTTTTTTAAAATTACTCAATGCTTGCCCGGCAGTAGTGTCACATGCATTTAATCCCAGCACTCAGGAGACAAGAGGCAGGCAGATCTCTGAGTTTAAGGCCAGCTTTATCTACAGAGTAAGTTCCAGGACAGCTAGGGCTACACAGAAAAATGCTGTGTCAAAAAACTACAAAACAATACAAATAAAATTCAATGCTTAACTGTTAATTTTTGAATTAATGATTCTCCAGGAGAGCTCCCCCAAACCTCAAGCTTCCAGGCTGATGACTTCTTTTAGAGGAGACTATCACTTGTCTCTGCTCACAACTTTTTAGTGGTCATACTATTTATCACGAGTCCTTTTTATGTAAATCAGAATCAGAACTCCAGAGTGCCAGCAACTACCTTTTAATTAGTATCGTGCAGTCCTCTTCCATATTGATAAAAAATCATGAACTATTCACAGACACTAAGAACATTTGTTTGCTTGGTATGACACTATAAACTACTATTAAAGACTTGGAACACATGAGTGAACAAAACAGTTTAAAAATTCAAACAGCAATTTAAAAAATTCTACAACAAAATGCCAAGCAATGAAGAAAATGGAGACACAGTGAACCCTGGAGTGGTCAGAAGAGCCAGTTTATCACCTCCTATTAGAGG
>JADRCD010189343.1:0-17826 GCA_019843815.1 Montemys delectorum
TGTGAATATGATTATAAAGTTTTGGACAAGGAAAGTATACACAACAAACCATCTGTGACAAAGATTAATGTCAAAAAGACAAACCTGTTGTTTGATACTGAGGCAATGGGAAAGCATTCCCGCAGGGCAGCACACAGAAGCCATTACAGCTGTGATCCCCGGTGCCAATCCATATCTCCCACAGGTAAAAGAACTTCTCAACAGCATCTGTGTGACATTGGATTTGAAGACATAGTAGATGTAAGACTGAGGGGGTTATGGAGAAAAACCAAAGCAAGGTACTGGTATTAGGACTGGAGTCGTCACTGATAGCCCTGTCTGAACCATTGTGTGAAGCTCAAGTAGTAGGGGAAAGCCCTGGATATTGGAGATGCCAGGCTCATGTGACATCTGCCAGGATGACCTGTATATAAGGAGAGGATCCAATTCAAGAGAGAAACTGTGTGTGCTAGAGGCAGCATAGCTAAGACAGTAGGACTACCCAAACTTTCTCAAGACCAGTTGATAACATTAAAGGTCTCAAACACTGGAAATGGCGCTATGGGATTTAATGTTCACACTGCTTGGCTTTGCTTTACTTTCATATGATTGTTTCTCACCACTCATGTGTTTTCTCTCTTTGGAATAAGAATGTTTAAAATTGTACTATTATATGGCTGCAAGCATGTAACCTGTTTTTCATTTTATAGGAGGTCACAGTTATAAACCTTTGGATTCCTAAAGTGCTAGGATTTTGTAAGACTATGAGACCTTTAAGGCTTATACATGATTTTGTGGTGTGAGATAAGCCTGAGACTTTGAAGTCTTTTAAGCCACAGAGGTGGTGGCTTTAAGTGATATGTTTGTGAGTCAAGTAGACTAGGGCAGAGTCATGGTGGTTAGTTGTAATTGTCAAGTTGGTACAATCTGTAACCTGGGAATGGAGTCTCAAAGGAGTATTATCAAGAGTAGGTTGACCTGTGGGCATGTCTGTGGGGGATGATCTTGTTTAGTAGGAAGATCTACCTGCTCTCTGTGTGTGATACCATTTCCTGTGTGGCAGGTCCCAGACTGTGTAGAAGTAGGGAGAGTGCTCTGAGCATGCATTAATCCATTGCACTCTGTTCTTGGCTACGGATGTAATACAATAAGCTGCCCAGGCTCCTACTGCTGTGATCTCCCTGCTGTGGTGAACTTATTTGGAATTTTGAGCCAAATAAACTCATTCTTCCTTAAGTTGCTTCTTAAATTAGAGTATTTTATCACAGTAATAGGAAAACGTGGCTATAGCAACTGATGAAAGAAGTAGGATACATTCTGAGTTGAGATCAGCTTGCCCCTCTTTTCTTAACTTGTGCCTTATATCTGTCCCCATTTAGTAACATTAGGAAGGCTGACAAATGGTCTAAGTAGACTGAAAGGACATTATGTATTTCCAGAATAAAAAATCACAAACCACTATACTGAGGCAATTAGGGAAAACAGATGTGAACATTTAGGAGATTCTGTCCAACACAAAAGACACTGTGAATATTGTCCCATCTCTACTTTTTGGTTCTTTTTTTATGGCATTAACTTCATTTATGACCCTTTTATGGCCTCCAGAGTACAGAAGCTTTTCCAGCATATTAAATTATTTAAAAGACAACTCTTGTGGATGACAGAACTTTCATAGTCAGTTGGAATTTGGAGTGCATTCAATTTAACCCTCCAGTTGCCTCTTGTAAAGAGAAATAAATGTATTAAGTCCATTGTTCCATATCTGCCATCTTAAGAATACTAAGATCCACTGGTCCGGTGCAGAGCATCTACATGCCTAGCTAATTGTAGGCACTGTCATCACATTATTTGAAAAACTAGTTATTTTTAGGGCAGTGCTTCTCTCCTTCCTTTTTACCTTGTAATCTACCAGGGCTGTCGATTATCATGGGTTATTTGGAGAGAATGAGATACTCAGCATGCAGATGATGAGGTACACCCCTGAGGCAAAGGAGGCACTTCTCAGGCAATGTTACACCAGCATCATTTGCTAGGCTCAGTACATGGAGTAGAACACATTTTAGGAAACACAGCACCTAAATCTCCTCATAAATTCAGGCTTCTGGAACCCATTGAGTTTGGGACATTATATTTTATTCTGCTGGGTCCATTAGAAATTCAACAGCTGACTGGGTTTAGCTAACTAGGAGTAACATTCTCTTTCAACTATGTTACAAACTGTCCAACTGGCATTTAAGATGACACTTATATCAAAGTGAATTACTTCTGCACTTTGTATGTGTTGTGTGTTGTGAGTGTGTGTGTGTGTGTGTGTGTGTGTGTGTTGTGGTGTGTTTCATACATTTCATAGGTGTGCATATGTGTGAATGGAGGCCAGAAGACAACCTCTGGAGTAGTTCCTCAGGCTGTACTGTCTATCTGGTTTTCTGAGACAGAGTCTCTCATTAGCATAGGGCTTCCTTGAGTAGAACAGGCTGGGTGGCCACAACACCTAAGAGAACTGCCTATCTCTTCTCCCCAGTGTTGGAATTTCAAGCACAAGCTACCACACTCAGATGTTTTATATGGGTCCTGGAGATCAAACTCAGGTCTTCATGCTTAGGTAGCATCCTTGCATTGGTTCTCATATGATCTATTTACCAAGACAGAGATCTGTTGTCCTGTAATCACCAAGAGCCAGAGTTTGCTCTCAATTCCTCCAGTCACTGTTGGCAACTGAGATTGACCTTCATACTGTAATACAACTGGATTCAACAGACTAAGCACACATTTCTTATCAATTCAGAGAAAGGGGCCAGACTTCATTAAGATTGATTTAGAGAAGTCAAAGAAATGTCACATTTATTTCTAAACAACTTGAATAGTTGCAAATTAATAGCTAATATGTATTAATTATGGCAAAATTATAGGACTCCTGACAGATATTTTAAGATAGGAAATATTTTGACAGGAATATTAAAGCTTTTATGTTGTATGATATTGGAAATAATTCAACAGCTCACTTATATTTTTCTCTAAAGGTTAGCTGAAATGAGAGTTGTATAAATAAGGATTTATTTAAAGATAAATAATTTATATAACATCTCCAGCTTTCTTCTGCTTACTATTTATATCCAGATTCTGAATTTCTTGAAAACCTAGGCAATGTATAAATGATTAAAAAGTACAGATGTAGGTGTGGTTTCCATATTTTATTTAGTTTTGTTTTACAATGCTAAGGATTAAATGCAGGGTTTCATGTATGCTAGGCAAGTAATAGTGTTACATTGTGCTATACTTCCAGACATTAAAATATTAACACTCATACTTATTTCCCAACAATGGTGTCAAAATGTCACATACTTTTTATAAAGATGAAAGACACCAACCTGAAAAATAATAATCATAAAACAGTAAGGAAGCAGGCTGGAGAGATGGCTCAGTGGTTAAGAGCACTGACTGCTATTCCAGAGGTCCTGAGTTCAATTCCCAGCAACCACATGGTGGCTCACAACCATCCGTAATGAGATCTGACACCAAAGAGAGCGACAGTGTACTCACATACGTAAAATAAATAAATAAATCTAAAAAAAAAAAAACAAAACAAAAAACCTCAATAAAAAAACAAGGAAGCAGCACTAGCATGAACAAGCTGAAAAATTAAAACGTAAGGATATTGTGACAAATTTAAGTAATGTTTTAACCAATTATTTCACAATCCTTCAAATCAAAATTGAAGCTTATCACTACATTTATGCCAAAGAAATTAAGTAGGAATCTTTAATGACTTGTATCCATAAGAGTTTGAATACATCTTTGTTGCCCTTTCTCTGGCATGAATGGGAATCTTTACATATGGATATATATATATATATATATACACACACACACATATATATACCCATATATACCCATATATATATATATGTGTGTGTGTGTGTATACATATATATATATATATATATTTGTGTGTTTATACATGTAGAAGCAGAGAAATTTTTAGAAATAGTATCTACTGCTGATCTCATGTTAAGCATTTCTCACTCTTATGATCATTCTTCTTGCTCATTCCACTAAGAAGGCAATTGGCTATCACCTATAGGCACCAGTGAGTCCTAATAACAAAGACTACTTCCAAATTCAAATAAAGAGATTCACCTGCTCACCTTTCTGAGACTCACAATCAAGACACTCTGCTTTATACTTGCAGTGATTGGCAGATAATTACAACTGTGGATTTACACCACCTGCCATATTTTACCCCTACTCTGACTTTCTTTCTTAATGGTCGATGGCTTTTTCATTAGTCCATTTCAATACACAAGCACCGTGTAGTTGGATTGGGCACATATCCATGAATGTAGCCCTGGTGGAATTTGGAAATTACATCACCTCTACCTGCATCTCTCCGTGACCTATCAACATGACTAGTTTATTCATTCAGTGTTTCAAGAAAAATAACTATGTCATCTTTAATTTGTTCTCTTTGTGATAAGAGGATAAGTTGTTCTCTAACGATAAGTTTAGTTTGCTTATGACAGCCTAAATTATATTTATTTTCTTGACATGAATATTAATAGAGTTCTCATTCATTTGCAAAGGGTTCTTGTTTAAGTAATGAATTATATATTCGTCCAGATCTTATTTCAGGTGGTATTCTATGCAGGGTCTCAAAATTTCTATTGGCACTACCTTCAAAATATGTGCAGTATCCATTCACTCGTCCCCTAATTCTTGTATACCATCATAGCTCACACTGTCTTTTAAAGCATGCAAACAGCCAGCCAGCTGCTTTTCTGCTCTCTGAACTGTTGCCTAGTCTGAAGTCTGCCAGGCTAAGCTTATGCCACTCTTTTGCCACACAATATTCTGTTAGCTTCCCCTTTTAGATTACATCTGAACATCTTGCCCTGCACTATAGACCCAGAAGTAATCCTCCTTTTGTTTATATTTCTATAATTATACAACTTGGTCCCTTTTTGGTTTTCTTTTCCAGCTGTATTATACTTGTTGTTTTCTAAGCACACTGAGCCTGCTCACATGTTTGCAGTTTTTATTCTTCCTGACTAACACTTTCTTTCACAGCTTATACGGCTAAAGCCTGGACTTTCCCCCAAGCATTTCCTCAATCAAAGGTTAACTTTATCTAAGAGAGTTTCTTGACAATCGATTTTTGACCATATGCCTTAATTAAGTATAAGAAACAGGCATATTTACAGATATTTCAAGCAGAAAGGAATTTAATTTAGAAAATAGGAGCTTATAAGATCAAGAGGATGACTCTGAGATTTGACCTGCCAGTCATGCCGCCTGTTACATCTTCTGCAGTTGGCAAGCACAAGAAAATGGTTTTGATCTCTCTGAGTTTCCCACATTTTATGTATCTCACTGGGAGAATTTAAAGCAATTCCTAGCAACCTAGTGAAAAAAGATTCTGGGAAATGTATTCTTTACACTCCATAAAGGTTAATTGTGCTTAGCACTATCCCTAAGCTGGAGACCTCAAAGATAGAATGAGAAAATTCCCCTCTCCCTCCCCTACCACTCCTCTTGCTCTCCTCCTCTACCTCCCACCACACCACCACTTTTTCCTGTTTTCTGGCTGTGATCAGATGACTAAGTGTGCTCCCTCCCATCCTCCCCACCAAGACGCCACTCCTTACCACACTCAGCATCAGTAGGACCCATGATAATGAGCTGAGCCCTCTGAATCTTCATGGGCTAAAAGAAAAATGTCTTCCACTTTTTTGCATTCTGCTAGGGAATCTCACCACATCAATACAAATGCTAGCACATACTCTTCCAATACTTGTGTAACTATAAGGGCAACTAGAAGTCAGACTTTGTAAAGAGTGGCAGCAAGTTAAACATGACCCCTGGGCCGTATCAACACATTTGTCTTTTCTCTGCTTAACTTTTCTCAACAGTACTCACTGCCATACAAGACATTTCTGTGTTTTCTTGTTAGATCTGACTTATCTAATAGGCTTTGAAGTTTAGTAGAGGGGCTAGAGAAATGTATATAACTATATTCCATGTTATGCAGGAAGTATTATCAGAGAATTCTTCAAAAGGACAGGAAAAGGGAAGCCAGTAGGCATTAAAATGATAAATTTCAGGAAACTCAATTTTAGGTCAGCTGGGTTATGTGGGAGAATAATCACTTAATTCTAATTCAATTAGAATTGGAAGTTATAATTACTTATCTTATAATTACTTATCTCAGGTAAGAGAAGCAAATGGAATTCTGATTATTGGTGACTTCTCATTTTTTTTCGATCTCTCTCTACCTTCTACAAAATATAGAGCTGATGGGTAAGTAAGTTGGTAGAGTTGTGTGTGCTGGCATAGTCTTTCTTATCTTCCTCACAGGACCTGAGCTGGTTGGTTAACTATCAGAAGTCAACTAGACCAGCTCTGCCTCTGCACAGGCCTGCAGTTATCTAACTGATCTCTCTATGGTGGGTGGTTTAATTTATGCTCAAAGAAACAGAAAGTGGTTTGGGCCTCAGAGATGAAACTCGGTTCAATAATAAAGCAGGTTGATTTTATATTTTAATTTTCTCCCGCATCTATTGCACACAGGAGAGAGAACTGAGATGCACATTGGAAATGCCCGAGAGTTTTCAGATATTCTGATGTGCAAGTGCAACCTCCAGAGATGCTGCTTTAATTGTTCTGTGGTTCGGGCCTGTGAATTAGAGTGTTGATAAGCCCCTAGGTGATTCTCAGAAGCAGCAAAGTTGCATTCTTTCGCTGGGAGAAGGAACTATTGATTGGTATCCAAAGCAGGAATCTGCAGAGATGGTTCAGTGAATGAAGCATTTGCCTCTCGTTTGAGATTGAGAACCAGAGTTTGGATCCCTAGACCCCATGTAAAAGCTGGATGGGCATACTAATGTGCCTATAATCCCAACATACTAGGTTAAAATGTGCTGTAATATATAATATATGATATGTGATATGTTATATAATATATAGTGGACTGGGGGAGGAAATAAGGGATTTACACTTGCTAATCAGCAAGCTTTATGCTCAACTGATAGATTTTCTCAGTCAGTAAGCTGGAGAGCTATAGAGGAAGACATCTGGAATCAAATGTGAGCCTCCATGTACAATGCACACACATGTGCATATGTACCTGCATACATATACATGAACATACATGCACACACCACACCACATACACACATACACAGACAAAAAAATTAGCCAAGAACTCTCAGTGTACTCACTAGCTGGCCTTGCACTAGTTTACTGCTTCCCACAACACTCATACTGTTAAGGCTGCAAATCTGGTAGGTGTTCAGCCCACGAAGCTGGATGTCTCTGCAGTTGCAATCTGGTGCTGAAGTCATGAAGGATTTCTTGAGAGCTGCTGATCTTCAGTTTATATTCATACCCTGGAGTGGTGGGTTTTACTACCAGTGAAGCAATGCCACAACAGAAAGATGAACTTACCAGGAAGAAAGAGGACAATTAGGTAAACAACTAAATGTCCTTCCTTCCTATCCTTGGGACTATCACTAGAAGAGGCTGCCAAGATTTAGGGTGAATTTTCCTACTTCAGATAATCTTATTAAGACAGTTTCTCACAGGAATGCCCAACAAGTTGGACCTTAGTTGATTCCAGAGGTAATTAAGTGGACAATCAAGATTAGCTATCAATGGGCATTACCATCAGATTCTGGTGAGCACCAAGAGCAATGGCAGTAGCCTGTATTTTGTGTGTGTGTGTGTGTGTGTGTGTGTATGTATGTGTGTGTATGTATGTGTATGAGGTGGGGTGGTGGGGTCTACAGGTCACCTGGCATCAACAACTTCAGGCAAGATGTTCCATACCTGGTGCTGTTTTTTTATTTGTCAATCTATGGCTTCTACAATGAGCATAATCACTTCTGTATGATAACTCCAATTAAACTCCTTTATATGAGTATGAATATATATTTCACACACATATATATTATATATAATATGTGTGAAAATGAAGGTT
The DNA here is from genome assembly GCA_019843815.1 of Montemys delectorum. Taxonomy (NCBI): domain Eukaryota; kingdom Metazoa; phylum Chordata; class Mammalia; order Rodentia; family Muridae; genus Montemys; species Montemys delectorum. The sequence goes on from JADRCD010189343.1 coordinate 7,952, forward strand.
TAAAAATACTAGGGTTCTATATGTTTTTTTCAAACTTTCTTAAAGTTAGTTATTCCTTTCCCAATCCTGTACCTCTGCCATACCCTCCAATCCCTCTCTAAACTTAAACCACTTCCTACCATTCCATATATCCCCTTCATATCATACCTGTGTTTTAATATCCTCCCCTTGAAGTCTTCTCTTCCTCCTCACCAGTGATTTCTTTCTAGTATCCTGGATTCTCCAGGTAGGAGTGCTGGTGATAGTCCTAAGGACAATAAGGAAGGGGATTTAGTTATTTGCCTGATTGTCCTCATTCTTGCTGGCAAGTTAATCTATCCTGTTGGGTATCCAATATATCTAATACCATTGCTTCACTGGTATTAGATTCCACACACAATTGTAAAGATTCAGTGTCAGTCTTTCTGTGTCTTGGTTATCTCATTCAGGCTAATTTTTCCAGGTTCATCCATTTACTTAGAAATTCATCATTTCTTCTTCCTTTGTAGTTGACATTGTATATAAGCACCACATCTTCATTCATACATCTATCAGTGGATGGACTTATAGGCTATTTACATGTCCAAGTTACTGTTACAGTAGCTGTGAACATCAGTTAGAGAGTGTCTCTGGAGCTGGAGAGAGTCTTTTGGGGAAATGCCCGGGAGTGCTAGAGCTCAGCCTCATGACAGCTTCATTTCTAGTCTTTTAGGAACTACTACAATCATATTCACAATGGCTGCAAAAGTTTGAAAACCCACTAACAGTGTAGGAATGCTCCCCATTCTCTATATCCTCACCAGTATTTCTGGCCTTAATACTAGTCATTCTGACTGGGGTAATATGAAATCCTGGACTAGTTTTAATTTGCAATTCTCTGATGGCTAAGGATTGTGAACCTATTTAAAAACATTTCTTAGCCATTTATATTTCTTTTGAGAACTTAATAGACAACCTAAAATTATTTATGTATAGTTATGTGTCTGGGTGTTCTGTCTGTCTGTATGTCAGTGCACCACATGTATGCCTGGTGCTCTGGGAGAACCTGAGAGGCATCACATACCCCGGGAGTGCTGTTACTGTTGCACTGCCGTATTTGGGTACCAGGAATTGAACACATGTCTTCTTAGAGAACATCTACCATAGCACTTAACTGCTTAGTCATTGCCAAAACATGGATAGTCCATGTTTTAGTGGGTTTTTTGTTTATTTGTTGTCTTCATGTTTAGTCTTTTGAATTCATTGTATATTTATCTTAACATGGACACTCAATGTTTTTTTTTCATTTTTTATTAGATATTTTCTTTTTTTCTGTTTTTAAAATTAGATATATTCTTTATTTACATGTCATATGATATCTCCTTTCCCAGTTTCCCCTCTAAAAAAGAAAAAGAAAAGAAAAAAAAAAGAAAAGAAAAAAAAACATGTTCCCTCCCCCCTCCTCCTGCTCATCAACCCACCCTCTCCTACCTCCTGGCCCTGGCCTTCCCCTACACTGGGGCATAGAACCTTTGCAGGGCCAAGGACCTCTCCTCCCATTGATGACCAACTTGGCCATCCTCTGCTATACATATGCTGCTGGAGCTAGTAGTCCCACCATGTGTACTCTTTGGTCGGTGTTTTAGTCCCTGGGAGCTCTGAGGGTACTAGTTAGTTCATATTGTTGTTCATCCTAAGGGACCGCAAACCCTTCAGCTCCTTGGGTCCTTTCTCTAGCTCCTTCATTGGGGACCCTGTGCTCAGTCCAATGGATGGATGTGAGCCTCTACTTCTGTATTAGTCAGGCACTGTCAGAGCCTCTCAAGAGACAGCTATGTCAGGCTCCTGTCAGCCAGCATTTGCTGGCATCCACAATAGTGTCTGGATTTGGTGACTGAATATGGGAAGGATTCCCAGGTGGAGCAGTCTCTGGATTGTCCTTCCTTCAGTCTCTGCTCCATAGTTTGTCTCTGCAACTACTTCCAAGGGTATTTTATTTCCCCTTTTAAGAAGGAACGAAGTATTCACACTTTGGTCTTCCTTCTTCTTGAGTTTCTTGTGGTTTGTGGATTGTATTTTGGGTATTACGAGTTTCTTGGCTAATATCCACTTATCAGAGAATGCATACTGTCTTAGTCAGGGTTTCTATTCCTGCACAAACATCATGACCAAGAAGCAAGTTGGGGAGGAAAGGGTTTATTGGGCTTACTTCCACATTGCTGTTGATCACCAGAGGAAGTCAGGACTGGAACTCAAGCAGGTCAGAAAGCAGGAGCTGATGCAGAGGCCATGGAGAGATGTTTCTTACTGGCTTGCTTCTCCTGGCTTGCTCAGCCTGCTTTCTTATAGAACCCAAGATTTCCAGCCCAGGGATGGCACCACCCACAAGGGGCCCTACCCCCTTGAACACTAATTGAGAAAATGCCCCACAGCTGGGTCTCATGGAGGCACTTCCCCAACTGAAGCTCCCTTCTCTGTGATAACTGCAGCCTGTGTCAAGTTGACACACAAAACTAGCCAGTACACATACCATGTGTGTTCTTTTGTGATTAGTTTACCTCACTCAGAATGATATTTTCTAGTTCCATCCATTTGCCTAAGAGTTTTATGAATTCATTGTTTTTAATAGCTGAGTAGTACTCCATTGTGTAGATGTACCACATTTTCTATATCCATTCCTCTGTTGAAGGACATCTGGGTTCTTTCCAGCTTCTGGCTTATAAATAAGGCTGTTGCTTCCACTCTGAGCCAGTGTCCTGAGCAGATCTTGGGTGCTAGCTCTGCACCCAGTCTCACAATACCCAGAGGAAGCTGGACTCCAGGAGCTCTAACATACCCAGGATCATAGATGAAGAGTCCATAATATCTACTCCAAACTGGGAGTAACTGGGACCACCTGGGATCTAGAGATGCAGGAACCTCTGCTCAACCATTGGCATGGGTTGCTTCTGGTCTGAGCCGGGGCCCTGAAGAGACCTTGAGCATTATCTCTGTACCAAGTCCCACAACACCTATAGGAAGCTCAACTCCCAGGTGCTCTAACACGCCCAAGATCATAGGATCATAGGATCACAGGATCTCAGGATCTTGGTCACGATAGGATTTCAGGATCAGAGAGGCAGCTTAACTCCCAGGAGCTCTTATACCCAAGATCTTAGGATCACAGGATCACAGAGACAGCCAGACTCTGAAGAGTTCTGACACAATCAAGATAACAGGAGGGACAGGCTTCAGTGACAAACAGTGAGTCGAGGTAGCATTGGAGATAACATGGAGAGAGGCAAGCACAAGAACATAAGCAACATCAGAACATGGCATCATCAGAACCTAGTTCTCCCACCATAGTAAGTTCTGGATATCCCACCCACCAGAAAAGCAAGATTCATATTTAAAATCCCTTCTCATGATGATTATAGAGGTCTTTAAGAAGGAAATAAATAATTCCCTTAAAGAAATAGAGGAGAACACAGGAAAACAGGTAAAACCCCTTAAAGAGAAAAAACACAAAAATCTCTTAAAGAATTACAAGAAAACACAACCAAACAGGTGAAGAAATTGAACAAAACCATCCAGGATATAAAAATCGAAGTAGGAACAATAAAGAAATTCACAAAAGGAGACAACTCTGAATATAGAAAACCTAGGAAAGAGATCAGGAGTCATAGATGCAAGCAACACCAACAGAAAACAAGAGATAGAAGAAAGAATCTCAGGTGCAGAAGATACCATAGAAAACATGGACACCACAGTCAAAGAAAATGCAAAAGTTTCTTGTGCTTGCCTCTAGCCATCTGGTTATCTCTAGTTTTGCTGTGACTGGAGCTTATCCTCATCTGGGCCTGTGAGCCTGTGAGCCTATGATCTTAGGTGTGTTAGCATTTCTGCGGAGACTAACTCTCTCCTGGGCAAGGTTTGTGTGTGGACGGTTGCGGGACAGCCTTAGCTCCTAGGTGTGGGTGGAGACTGGAAGGATCTTGTCTGCAGCTGCTCCACTGTTCCTGTGCCCACTGAGCTCCTGGCAGGTCCCACCTTGTATAGTTATTGGAGCAAAAGTGGTGATCTCATCTCTGGGCTTAGGAGTGAGAGCACTCCTGGGAGAGCAGCTCGTCCCTGGTGGGATCTCAGTGCAGACGACTGTGGAACAGCCTTAGCTCCTGGGTGCAGATGGAGACCGGAAGTATTTATGTTTTAGATTTTATACTGGCTTTTTCAAAAATCTGTTTCAACTTTGAATGGGAACTTTTTGCTCCTCGATTGTACCAGGACCTTTTACACTTTTCTGGAATATTTATTTGCTTTTGTTGTTTTGTTCAATATTTTAATTTCTTCATAAATGATGTGAATAATCAATTTTATTTTCACTGGGCAGCTATTTGGTTACTGTATTTAGTATATATATATATGTGTGTGTGTGTGTGTGTGTGTGTGTGTGTATGTGTGTGTACTGATTTGTTTTGCTAACTTTATAAAATACTGAGTTATCATGTGCTTGCAATTTTCCTCTCAGTTCTGTTCTCTTCTCTACAGCCATTTGTCTGATATACCAATATAGCTAAAGGCAATGACACAACGTTTGCACCTTTTATAAATCCCTGCAACTCTCTAGACTTTTTCCTTAGATTTATCCTAAGGTGTATTTTAGGCACGGCCACTGCTCTAAGTAAAACAGTTGTCCTGACATTGCAGGTGTTCGCCATTAGGTAACGAGACAGCTATTTGTTTTGTAAATTCTCTTCTATTCAGTTTCTTTAGCAAACTGTTTTCTTTTTTGTTTGTTTGTTTTTGTTTTTGTTTTTTGATTTTTGTTTTTGAGACAGGGTTTCTCTGTGTAGCCCTGGCTGTCCTGGAACTCACTCTGTAGACCAGGCTGGCCTCGAACTCAGAAATCCGCCTCCCGAGTGCTGAGATTATAGGCGTGTGCCACCATGGCCTGGCCTGCAAACCGTTTTCTTAATGAAAGAGCTGTGATGGATTCAGTGCTGAGCATGTTTGAGGCCTTGGGTTTGGTTTCTTATGTTACAAAGTAAGGATGGCAGTGGCCTTTAAAAATATGATTAAATTAAAAATATACAGTTTTACTACCAGTAGTGAGGATAGGTTATTACTGTTGAAAATTGGTTTTCTCATTTATTCATTCCTTTAAATTCCTAGATGATGTTAAATATTCTAATTAACAATTAAACTAGTAGTTTAATGAACTCATCATTTCCTTAAAAATAAAATTTGTATTATCTATTTTAAAATTATATTTATACTATGCCCTTTTCTTTTCATTTTAGAGTTTTTATAAGGAGTGGTTTGTTGAGTGTGACTTAAAGAAATGTCTCCAGAGGATCCTTTTGGAGGTAGCAAGTCACTGGGGATGAGCTAGAGGGTTCATAGCTTCTCTCTACTTCTTATTCTCTCTCTCTCTCTCTCTCTCTCTCTCTCTCTCTCTCTCTCTCTCTCTCTCTCTCTGCTTCCTGTAAGGGGAAGAAAATGTCTCTACTCCAACTCCCATGAGCTGCGTGTCTACCTCCTAGTCCCAATGGATTCACCCCCTCAGGAGCCGTAAACCAAATATACCCTTTCTGCCCTAAGGATTTGTTTTGTTTTGCTTTCTCTCTTTTTTTTCTTGTCATGGTATTTTATCACAGCAACAAAAAAAGAACTAACCACTGAGTTCTACCAAATGTCTTTTTATTTATTGAAGTTGAAACAGAAAAGATCCAAATATTTTACCCAAATTTAACCTGGACTTGTAGGAAAGATGCGCATTTTGAAATGAGTAAAATGTTTGAGAACTCTGATAAAGAATTGTGAAGATCCAAATTGAAAGGAAACATTTGCTCCAAAGGACAAAAATACAAGCCCCCATAACTCAGGTCCAGTTATTAGAAGATAATATAGCATCTTCCAGCATCTGAGAGAAGAAAATCGACAGAAAAATATACATGTAAGACTTATCTCTCTCTCTTAGGGGCAAGAGAATATATCTAAGGATTTGTAATATTTCAAATGAGTGTCAGTCAAAAATGATAATCTGAGAATATTAAAAATAACTATGAAAAAGTCTTTAAAAATCCACACTCAACTATCCATTGTTTTTAGAAATTAATTGATAAAAGGTATAATTTTTAAGTTGGAATTGACCAAAGAGAGGAGATATGTTTGTGGCACCATGGTTTCAGATATGTCTTCCCTACAATCAACCGTTGACTGAAGCAGTAGAGTGACTCAATGCCATCAGCTAACTGTGGCATTTATTTATACTTGGGTCCTTGGAATAACTGGAGGGAAAAGCATTGCTTTTTCTTGATCCAGAAGAAATAACAGTAACAAAAGCTCACTGACTAATAGTTTTTGGACATGTGTTTCCACATGTGTCTGATTTGATCTCCACAAAGACCAAGTGAGTTGGCCCAGTCCCCATGTGACATTGTACAATGAAGACAAGAATATTAAGCCATTATCTCAAGGGCACACTTGTAGTAAATGACAGAACATAATTTGAGGGCTAGAAATTCAAAATTCAAAATTCATACCTCAACTGCATGTACATTGTTTTGGATGCACATATCCTGACTGGTCATAATCCTTTTTAACTTGCTAAATGAATGGAATTCTCATTAAAGAGTGAGAATGGATAATCTTCAGTATTATGTGTTGATTTTAATAGCAGACCAACCCCTTAGCATTAAGAAGCCTTAGGGTAAGTTTGCATAATGTGTTGGCCTAGTTTTCTGGGATCTGTTTCTTTCATTATTCTGGTAGATACATGACTGAAATTCACCAGCCTGGGATTGTTAGGGAAAGAGCTGGTAATTGTAGCCAGCCCACTGCCTGTTTTATAAATAAAACTGTGTTAGAACAGCTGCGCCTAATGGTTCATGTGTTTTCTACAGCCACGTTTGGCCTACAGTGTCAAGGATGAGCCATCCCAATAGAGACCAAGCTGCCTGTAAACTTTTAAATAGTTACCTTGATCCTTTATGGAAAAAGCTTTCTGAACTTTACTCCAAACTACTATATTCTTCTGAATGTAGTTCCTGGACTCTTATTTCCCCAGGACCACCACTCAGTAGAGGTCACATTCCACAGAACCTTTGTTCCCTACCTGCCAAAGGAAGCAAGTTCTTTCATAAAATCCATTTTTACGAAAGTATTGAAGATGGATACATTTCTTATGTGTTTTTTCTAAGGTGGAGCTCATTAATAATACTTCTGAAGAGAAATGATGTGGAGAAAAGAAATCAATACCTCATTTTGTAATTTCAGAGTCCAGAGCAAGTTAGGAAAGATCTTTTTAGAGCCTTTCCAATGTTGTTCCCCACTACACTTCTGACCTTATTTAACCAAGCATGTGGTTGTTTTGCTTCGTCTGATATTTTCCTGGCAGCTGGACACTTAAATGCATCATGACCTTTTCTATTGGCTCATTGGCTCTAGTCTGGTTATCAGATGTCTGTAATCAGTGACAGTACAAAATGTTGAAGAGAGAGATGGTTTCATGGCATAGTGACATGGGACTGATGGCTTATTCATTTGGGAAGAAGGGTTTCATGGAAAGGGAGAGGGAAACTGAGAATAAATGTTACTTTACAGAAAATTTTATAGACACTGGCCTTGAGTTGTATTTATATAATGTTTGGGAGTTTATAAAGTACCTTTCTACATATCTGTGAATAGTGGCATTTGTATCCCTGTCTCACAAATGAGACTACAGGCTCAGACGCAGTAGTTCCAAAGTGACAGAAACAGCAGGGATCTATGCCCTTAGGTCTTAGGCAGCATGCTTCCCATGTTCCAGGGTTATTTTTATTGGATAGGGTGCGGGCAAGGGTGATGGAGAGGAGTAAGGGACTCTGTGGGAACAAGGCTAGGACAGAGAAAAGCAAATTTTTTTTTCCCTACAGAGAAAGGCAATTTTCTTCACTGCAAGGAAAAGGAAAGGAACTCTTTCGAAGTCTGGCATTTGTAGATCCCTCTATTCATCTCACAGATGCTTCCTGAAGGCCAGAGCAGGAGACAGGACTCACCAGAGGAGCCTCGTCTTCACGGAGGTGCATATTTAGGGAGCTAAAAATGACTTTAAAATTCGTACTGTATTATTCAGAGACAAGTACTAGGGAGGGAGAAAATGGGAGAGGCAGCAAGGCTTGGGCCTGAATCTGTAGAACAGAGTAGGCAGGAGAGGCCTCACCTGGAAGGCACCTAATAAAAACGATGTTATCTTGACTAATCCATCTGACGTGATGTCTTGGTCTTCTCTTTTTCACTTATGCAGAATGTAATACCCATTCTCATCTTCAAAACAATAAATTAATTTTTCAGTGTGACTAATTAGTCACATCTACTAATTAATAAACCTAATGGTGTTCTACCCATTAGAGTTAGCAGTTGTCAAAGAGCCTGACATGCTACATCATATTTGTTCAGCAATGTTGCAAGTAAGGCTTCTTTTTAAATCACTTTTTGCTTAATGATGAATAATAAGCAATGTATAGCCTGTAAGTAAAAACCTGCTGTTCCCAGTACTGTCAGAGTACCAGCTTGCATGATATGAATCAGGACTGTTTTGAGCAGCACTCTGAAGTATTGCTAGAAATACCAGAGTCAGGTGTGATTTCTTCTATGTCAAAAGAGCAGAGAGAAGAGACTTAATATTCTATTTCTCTCCCACAGTTGGTGGGCATCCATATGTATATTCTAGGACATTCATGGAGCCTATGAATAAGAGATAACTACAGTTTTCTTATGAGATTACAGAAGCAAATCATTTTTAAAAGGCAAGTGTTGTCATTTAAGGAGGGCTTAATGAAATGACAGCTCTCAGTTCCCCAAGTCTGACACTGGAATTAAGCGACATAGGAATAACAACTATACATATCAGCTTTATTTACTGAGAAAGTTATTCAAGTCTTTTTCTGTCCTTTCACCAAAGGTATAGCAAAGGAACCTTGCCAAAGAAAATGAAATCCTCAGCTAGACTTGGCTGGTACCAGTCTACCAGTGTTTCCATTTGGAGAACACGCCATTGCAGCAACATGTAACCTCTTTGCAGTGGTAAGCTTCATGCAGAATTTAAATTTACCAAGAGGAGCAAAGGGGATTTTTTTTTTTTAATGCACTGTTGCTTTCAAGGTCCCATGGGGACACCTTTCACTCTTTTGGAAGCATTCTACTTCATGGAGATGTGTCGTTATGTTGTACTGTATTTCATTTTTCGTGGTATCAGACATGGAAGATATACAACAGGATAAATAATTCTATAGTTCAAGCAGAAGACTTAATTCCATAGGACAATATCAGCAAACCATGTTTGCATATATACACAGGAGCATGCACATAAGAGGCCAAATATTTTGGCTTGAGACTCCATCTTAGAGAACCTGACCAAGATTGAACTCAAGTTAACTAACAGGCCAGTATCAGCACCAGTTTTCATGCTATCCCGCAATAAGACCTGTATCTACCAGTTTCCAGGTTACCCTCAACAAGACCTGTGTCTAGCACCATTTTCCAGGTTATTTCCCAAACAAATCTGCACTCCTAGGTTACAAGTCCAGCCCTGACACTTCACTTCCTAACAACTACCAATCAGATAAAAAGCAGAAATTAAGCTTATAATTTGGCTCCCAGCACCAGCCATTTATGTTAAAGGTCAAAATGGCCCCTCAATCAGATGTGTACCAGGCTAGATATTCCCTTCTTTCCTCTATGAATGTTTGCCTAAAACTAGGCTTAGGGCTCCACTTTCCTGCTGTGTCAGGATTGGTGGGAGCCTAAGCTTGAGCTTGAATAAAAAGACTCTAATGTGATTGCATTGGATTCAGCTCCTTGATGGTCTTTTTGTGGTTTACAAACATTTCGTGATACAACATGTGCACGCATGCGCGCACACACACACACACACACACACACACACACACACACAC
>JADRCD010189346.1:0-24022 GCA_019843815.1 Montemys delectorum
TTCACCTTTTTATTCAGTCTAGGACCTCAAGCCAAGGGATAGTGCCACCCACAGTTACATTGGGTCTTCCCATATCAATTAACCTAATCTATAAAACACTCTACAGATTTGCTGTGAATCTAAGCTAGTCTAGATAATCCCTCTCTGGCATGTCTAGGGGTTTATGTCCTGGATGATTCTAAATTTTTTCCAGTTGGCAATATAGACCATTAGAAACAAGCTTCCTTCTAATGAGTTAAAATATATTATCACATGGAAATAATCTGAGAATTTTTGCAAAAAACAAACAAACAAACAAACAAACAAAACTCTGAATAGCTTTGCTCATAAGATCAGCTCTTCATGAGGGAAAAAAATACATTTGAAAGTTCCTCCAATTCTGAAATACTTTGATTTCATCTTATCTGTAGTCCTATCTTAGAAAACATTGTCATGTGTTTCACTGACATTGTGTTGACACAAAATGAAATTATTAGTGATGTTTCTAATATCGTTCAGAAACTCCAACACTTTTACAGGTCCTTGTTCACTATTGCAGTTTTAGGAGTTAGAGTTAAAGAAGCCAATAGTCAACAAAGTCAGTGGCAGAGAACTAAGACAATGGAGTTTGTTGTCCATTGCCCCCTTCTCCTTAATTTTTAGTCCTAGGGAAGAAATGCAATGGAAGTTAAAATAGCCATTTAACTAAACAAATGGGATACCTGCAGCATCCTGTACATAACAATAGGACAAGCAGGTTAACCATGAGAGAGTGTCTGTCCAGATGGTCCTGGACAGAGTTCACTACTGCCCTCCTTGTAGTAGATTTGAAGTTAAGTTCCCTGGAGAAGCCACATCAATGATGAAGATCCTGAAAACTGGTTGCCTAACTAGATCATGAATGTGAGGAGATGCATGTTTCATATCCTTTGCCAAAATTACACTTTAGTCCCCTTGACAGCACTTGCCACCAACTTCTATAGACAATCAACATCTTTGTGAAGATTATGTGATACTTTGAGATGAATTACTACACTTAGCAGAACACACAGTTCCATCAACTCTAACACTAAGAGTGATAACTGCAGAAATCTATGATAGAGAGGCCCTGCTCTGCAGTAGCTCACCTAACCTGAATCACTATCAATGGATTTGACAAAGCTATTACTTTATGACTTTCTTTTGTCTAGTCAAAATAAAAAGTTCATGTTTCCTCTTCCACAGTAAAATCATGACTGGGCTATGGATACTCACTTTAACTCACAATAAAATATGTCTTCTTTCCTTTGGAGCAAGATCTGTGTGTTGTGTCTGCATTGATATACAACTTTGCTGAGAGTCTTTGACACATGATACTTCCTCTGCCATGAAGTCCATTACATCAATCCTATGTTCTGATCTCTATTTGCACAAGTAAGCATCATTGTTAATAAAAAATAAGTTATCTGACTGCTATCAAATACCTTACTGAATAGAGTAAGGATAGAGTATTATTTGTGTCACGCTTCAGCTAACTAAAGCAAAGGAGTCATCCATGAGGGCTATTCCATGTCACACAAAGCATGATATAAGAAAGTTCTTAGTGAATGAAGTTATTCTCAAACTACAGAATTGCAATGTTTTGCTTTCTAGTCCTTCATTTCATTCAAAGAGCAAGTTGTCTTATCATTCCTACTCTGAAAACACATAGAGCAGAGTTCAAAATGATTAATTAATTTACTGAATTTCTCAAAGAAGTATCAAAATTCAACCAGATCCTGTCTACAAATTCCACACTTGGCTCTCACAGACCACATTGTCTGTCTATATATTCTTAGTTTTTCATATTATCCAATTCTGTCAGCCTCGTGATTTTATCCAATAAAATCCAGAAGTGAAGGAATTTGTTTATAATTTTTTATCAATCAACCTAAGAGTTTCAATATCTCCAGCCACATACTTTTAATTAACTAATTAACTGTTACATTAGTTGCATTTTGCCAGGTGGCAACCAACAGGGAAGTTCACGGTTCCTGAAAGCTAGCATTTCTGTCTCTTTGAAGAAGGAAGATGAGCAAAAGCACTTACCTTCTAGTGTGCTTCCTCCATTCCCCAGAAATGGATGATCTCTACCTACATCTTCACATGCCCCCTCCCCAAATTTCTTTGTGTTTAGAAAGTGCTTTTATTACTTCATTTTCAAGATAACAAAGCAGACTCACCAATTTCCCCACCTACAATAATGTCAAAGAGGTACTGATGATGAAAAAATTGTGAACTCAAGTCATTGAATTTTGTGACACCAAGGCACCCATGATTGACGGTGTGCACATACCAGGTGCTGGCTATTTTTATTCTTCCTTGTTGATGGGATTTCAGAGACTCAGCAGGGTTGTTTTAGCACTGCCTTCTTTTCTAAGTCTTTCTTTTGAACATCTTCAAGTCTTTTCTTATATGGGATAGTGAAATTCAGAAAGATGGTTCCAAATTATCTGTAAAAATAAGATGCAACATTTTCAATAAGCGAGGCTAGGAGCGCGCGCAGTATGTTGACCTGTAGAAGAGCAATGCAAGATCCGCATACTCCCCTCTCAAGAAATGGCTCCAGAGGGATCATGGACCTCAACACAAGACTTGATGCTCTGAAACCACTCCACGGAAAAGTAGGGAGTTCATTTCAACATAGAAATACAGATAAGAACTTTCTGGATAGGACTTTAGTAGCTCATAAAATAAGGTCAACGATTGACAAATGGGATTCTTTGAAGTCTAAAAGGTTCTATAAAGCAAGGAAAACTGCCAATAACATAATGAAGCAGTCCACAAATTGGCATAAAACCTTAGGCAGCTCACTTCAGACAGATGATCCATTTCCACAGTATATAAGGAAGTCAAAAGTAAACAACCCAATTAAGTTATGGGCTATGGAACTGAACAGAGAGTTCTGAAGATGAGAAATTACAAGTGGGCCCTGTGGTGATGACTTCTGCCAACTTGACATTCTCTAGGATCACCCGGGAAGAGTATCAATGAGGGAATATGTAAGTCTGGGTGGCCTATGGTTCTGTCTGTGAGGGATTGCCATAAATGTATGAATTGATGTGGAAAGACCCAGTCAAAGAATAGACAATGCCATCCCCCAGATTTGGATCCTAGACTGCATAGGAGCTGAGAACGTGAGCCAAGTATAAGAATACATGCATCCATTTTCTGTCCTTCACTGTGTATAACTGCTTTAAGTTTCTAATGTATTGTATTCACTGCAATGATGGACATGATAGTTATGGGCTAAAATAAACGCCTTCCCCTCTAAGCTGCTTCTCTTAGAAGATGTTGTTAAAGTAAATGAAATTATAACTGCTAGTAAATACTTCAGAAAGTCTTCTGTACCTTTAACCATCAAGGAAATATGTGAATTAAAATTGTTTTAAGATCCCATTTCATCTTAGTCAGAATGGCTAATAATAATAATAATAGTAACAACAACAACAACAACAAACACAGATGTGAATGTGGGGGAATGAAACTCATGTACATTTGGTTGAGAAAACTAGTGTAGCCACTTTGAAAAGCATTCTGGACATTTCTACAATGACAAAAATAGCGAGAACTAGAAATACAATACGCCACATCTGGTGATGTAGCTCCTGGACATACACCCAACAGATGCACATCCATCTTCATTGATGTTTCATTCACAATAGCTGTGAGATATAAACGGTATGGATTTCAAGGGGCAGATGAGTAGAGAAAATGTGCTGTCTACATACACAATGGAATTTTACTCAGTAGGAAAGAAAATAAAATTATAAAAATTGACGGTATGTAGATAAAACATGAAACTATTATCTTTAGTGAGATAACCCAGACTTTGAAAGACAAACATCAGTGATGTCTCTCATAGGTGGATCCTAGCTTCCAGTCTAGTTTGCATAGTTAACTTGCGGCACCTGTGGAAACTAGAAAACTTGAAAAGAGTTTTTTTGGGGATGCATACCTTAAGGAAACAGGAATAGCAGAACAGAGATGCAATCAAGGTAGAGAGGGAGATTCTGGGCAGAAAGAAGAGAGAAGTGGGTAGATAGGAGACAAAAGAGGGCAAGAGAATAACCAAATTGAAAGGTGTACTACTACTTTATAAGCTAATTAATAACCACTACTTTGTAAGCTAGTTAAAAAAAAGCATTTTTTGATTTTCCCCTAGTACCCTAGGCTGTCTGAGCTTAGGTTCTTGGCCACTCAAACAGGGGTTCAATCGCATGGAGTGGGACTTAAATCCAATCAGATGTTGGTTGGTTACTCCAACAAGCTTTGTCCCACTATTGCACTAGCCCGCCTTGCAGGCAGGTCATTATTTTAGGTCAAAGAATTTAATTTGAAAAGTACCTCACAGTACCATGAACTTTCACTTCATTGAAATGAATGTTCTAGGAAGGCACCAGCTTGACTTACACACCATGTTCAGTGAGTTGTGTAGGTGTTGCCTTCAGCAATAAGGTCTTACCATCAGTTTGTGGAGCGCAATCATAGCTTTGGCAATAACCTGGGTTGTTTAGGAGTTGCCATGGTATCTCATTGGCTAACAACTCAATTAAGTGCAACTGATTCTTGATACTGGAATCTTCATTTGGTGATATGAAATGTCCCGTTGGGGCTCTGTCTCCCCTACTATTTGGTGATTTCATTTATATGGACTTCATACATGCATATATTTTAGGAAGTTTCTACTGTATTAGGTTTGCATTCAGCCTTTAATTTTATCTGTTACTCTCTGAATTTTCCCCTTTCCCTCTCCCCCAGTTTAATCCTTTATTCCAGCCACCCCTACTCCAATCTTTTATGACATTCTACTATATTTATAGATCAAAGTCTTAATTAGGCCATCATCAGAGAAGCTTCCTTCTATAGTAAGTGTGAACTAATACAGAGACTCACAGCCAGACAATGACAAAGTGAGAGACCTTGGAATACTGCGTGGAGTCTTAAATGGGATATGTACATCAAATCCTCACCTTAGGGAACCCTGTGGAAAAGGAGATGAAACAATTGTAAAAGCCAGAGGGAATGATGTATACCTAGTAAACAAGGGATGGCAGGACCATCACACATATGATCTCATAGAGTCTGTGGTAGAATGCAAAGATCTGGCATGGATCTGTGACAGATGGATGCCCATCACTGAGAAGAAAAGTGGGCACATGTCCTATCCATAATCCAGATGTTACCCCCAATTAATAACCACTCAAGATAGAAAAATTAGTTTTCCCTAATGGAGTCTCACTGGGGATACAAACCACTCTTAAGGGCAGATCACATATCCAGTAGGAGATGGCCAACGCAAAACAAACTCAGTGCATCTTTGGTAGTTATTTGTCTCATAATGTTTTGTCAGGGCTTTTTCTTCCACTATAGGTCCATTATGTATGTGTTGTCATTTCCAGATTTGTGTTTTCATGAGATTCCTGTGTCTGAAAATATGTGTATCCCTGCATCCATCTGTGTGCTGAAGACATCAAACATTTTGAGAAATAAACCTGTAATGCGCTGCTTTCCCTGATGTCCAGCCTTCCCTGTGCTAGAAGGACCTGTGCAGGCTGCTGGGAGAGTTCTTTCCCAGCTGAAAACCCTATGAATGTCAGTACTAACCTCCAAGATAAGGTGTGTCCATTTGTGCAATAGTGGCATGGCTTTGATAGGTGTTATCAAGTGCTCTCTGATTAGATTTAAGGGCTGCTAGAGGAGGGAACCTATGCCTGGTACTGTAACCTGATCAAAAACTCATGCCTGGAGAAGTCATTGACCCCCAGGGGAGACCTTACTATTCCCGTTCAGTTAAATTAACAGATTCTCCAATTGTCTATGTTCATGTAAGTTACATACCTATTTGACAGATACTATACTGAGCCTTAATAAGACATCAGCCCTTCACCATGATTGGTAGTGAATGCAGAGACTCCAGATGCTGAGACTATCTAAACACTGAGTGCTCAGCCCAAAACAAGGACAATATAGCACACTTCTGAGGCTCAGGGAATACTGCAGAAGGCAGTAAGAGCCAGAAGATAGGGAGAAGGGCTTTGAAGTGCCTTCTTGTGGGCATGGTACAGCCACTATAACTGTAAACTAAAAGCAGCTCCATTTACATGCACAGGCCTTCGGAAACTTGAATGATGGAGGGGCTCTTGGGACTCCACCTCTCCCTCTGAGCTACTGGCTACTAGTAGTTTGGGAGTTGGCAAGCAAGTGTGTTATCTTCAGTTGTGTGCCAATGGGTGAGCCCACCAAGCTCCAATGGATAGTTCCAAACCCAAGAATCACACAAACAATCTTTATTAAACTCCATGAGTCACAAGACAAAACAAAAAGATGAATCTGGGAAAGGGTTTATAGGGAAAAGGGAGGATTATTAAGGGTGGGAGAGAAATAGGAAATGATGGAGATGAAAGTAACTAAGATACATTATAAAACATATATGAAAATTTCAAAGAACCAATGTAACTAATTTAAAAAGTGGTTTGTATATGTCCTAAGAAAAGACAGACACAGGAGAGTAAACAAGCACACTAGTAGTTGTCTGAGTGTGTGTGTGTGTGTGTGTGTGTGTGTGTGTGTCCATCCTAAGGCAAGCCAGACACAGAAGAGTAAACAAACTTACCAGTAGATGTCTGGTTATTGATGGTTTCTATGTGTCTCTGTGATGACTCTGCTATTTTTATTAGATGGATTAAAGTGGATGGAAATCAAAACAAAACCTTAAAATTTCATAGATAAATTTAAAGTAGTCTGATAAAGAAATTTGAATGTGTATATTAGATAAAAATAATTAAGCATGTAAGATCCCACTATAAGGAAACTAAAACAAGCAAAAGTTACTGGTTTTTGAAAGCCCACTCAGAAGGATGTGAACAATGCTCAGAAATCTCACAAACACTTGTGAAATATGAAAAGAAATTCATGACTATATAAATTTTAAGAGCTAAAAGTGTACACAAAAAAGATTTTCATGCATCACCACAAAAATACATTGACTTTCTATTAAGTAAAGGTATAGAATTAACAGTAGTAACATCACAGAAATATAAATTAAAGCTCTGCTGTGTCCCACCAGAAGGTTACAATTGGAAAGGTCCACACTGCAGCATGCTGACTGAGGCATGGCACTAGTAAGACTATTATCATACTCTGCTAGGAAGACAAAGAGGTACAAACCGCTTGGGGAGTATATTTGTACTATAAAGTTTAACACAATTTCAACCTATGATCCAGAATTTCACTTAGGGATCTATTCAAAGAAATGCACATATGTATTCTCATTAAGGTTTATTCTTAGTTGCTCAGCAGTCTATTCCTAACAGCCATCTGAAGGAATGATTAGAAGGCAGGAGATCCATAGATTCATGTAATAAAATGCCACTCAGCAAAGAAATCCTAACACTAGCAATGATATGGAGGAAGCTAAGCTGAGAGTCTCAGCTAAGCTGAGAAGGCCCCAAATACTGTCTAGTAACAGAAGAGAGAGCAGTGCAGGGATCAGATTTCCAGTACAGGTGAGAGCAATGAATATTGGAGGAACAGATCATCTGGAGGTGATAAACAGGGTTACCAGAGCCCATCAAATGTTCATGTTTTTAAACAGACTTGCGTGACTATTTTTCTCATCATGATTCAGGCTTCCCTTTCGTGTCCCTTGTTTCTTTCTGGCCTTATGAGACCTAGGCAGTCCACCCCCTGCAGGGAGTCACTGGCCCTGATGACAACAGACCCCTTCTCAGTTCCTTGTGAGAGATCCTATCTTTCTTCAGAAGGTTATTACAGGTTTCCTAGAAGGACCCCAAACACAGAGCAGAACCTTTGTGTAACTTTCTTCTATGCCCTATACCCCTTGACATGCTTTCTTTCTCCTTTCCCAGCTTCTGTCTTTGGTTTTTGACACTGGGAGAAACCCCTCCTCTTAGGAAATTCAATAGCATAAATGAGTTTCTTGACTCCTCCTCCATTCTCCTCAATCCTACTCTATTTTCCTCTCTCTACCTCTCTCTTTCCTCTTCCACCCCCTTTATCCTCTCCTCCACTTCCTTCTTTGCCTTCCTCCATTCTCTTCCTTTGTCCATTTACCTCCAGCCCTCCATCCTGTTCCTTCTTTCTACATCTGACTTTTTAACTCCTCCTTCACTACCTTCTCTTTCTTCCCTAGACCTTCATCTTCCTTCCTTCATTTGCATAGCATATGTATCATGGGCTGTTGGTGTGTGCCCTCTCTAAGAGAAGTTAAAGTATCTGGTCTACTTAGTGGAGAACAAGACAAAGCATCAGGACCAGAGTGACCAACCCAGAGCACCTGTGTCGAGGACCACAGGAATTCCCAGGCAGAGGAGATGAGCTTGACGTGCAAGTGAACTGAATTCAAGGCAGCTAGTAAAGCATTTTCATTTTCACTGTGCCTGTTTAATATAGCACAGCCCTTTAATGGATCATAGCAAAAAAAATTGCTAAGAATGTCACACTGCATGTATATGGGACCTTGCGCCCCTGCCCAGATAGACTTCTACTCATGGAATGAAATGGAAGTACCATAAAGCCAGAGTATTGATCAAAGGGAAAGGCCCATACCTGGCATCTCTGAGAAGTTGATACAACCAGGATTGAAAATGATAACCAGTTCAAGGCTACTGAAACTTTAGTCCAGTTACATAAATTCTCCCGGGTACATTTTGAACTGGGGGTAGGGTGAGATATTAGACACTGACTCTGTGTCTGCAATACCATGCACTGCCTTCTTGACATTAACTATCTGTTTATGTGTAGAAGAAAGCAAGGAAATATAGGCTGACAGGTTTTATCCATATGACAGTTGCTAAATCATCTTCGATTTTCCTCATTCGTATGAGAGACGACAAACTTCAATATTATTCTAGTGGGAAAATCTTTGTTATCTGAAATAGTCCAGGCTGGCCAGTATTTTACAAGGGCCCCTGTAAACGATGAAATGGGTCTTTGACTGGTGGAAAATGAATCCATTGGCTCCGTGAATCAATATTGATAGCTGTAGAAAGAGAGAGTGATGGTCATTGATGCTTCAAGTCAGCTCAGATTCCAAAGGTTTCAACTGCTTTGCATCCTCTTTCCTTCAGTTTTTAATAGTGCATTTAAAAGAGGCTTCACTCTCTCTCTTACCCTTCCTCTCTTGCTCCTCTCTCTCTTACTTCTCTCCCCTCTCATTCTTACTTCCTCTTGCTCTCTCTCTCCTCTCTCTGCTCTTTGCTCTCTTCTCTGCCTTTCTCCCTCTCCTTCTTTCCTCTCTGTCTCTCTCCTTCCTCTCCTTTCTTTCTCTCTACTTAAACAGCACATTTCTCCTTCTTACAATAAAATAATTCATTCATAAAAAGAAAAAAGAGGCTTTGTAGTACACCCTGTTTGCTTCAAGCATGGTTAAGAATGCAGTAGGAAACTCATCTGATATAGATGCTCAGAGGCAAACTTTTGAGATGTTGTGACCTTCTGCCCTTGGAAGGACACTCTGATTAAGCAAGGGAACAAATAGCCTTTTGTAAGTTCTTAATACCACATAAAATTGAATACATTAATTCACATGCAAATTGTCATTTGTCTCCAATCACGTCTTTATAACTATTTTTATATGGTATTTCCAATCAAACATGTTAGGTACTACTCTACCACTGTACTGCACACCTGAACTATTTTTTTTTTATTTTTTATTTTTTGCCTTCAATTTTTTTTAACTTTTATTGCATTATGATGAGAAAAGTTACATGATTTCAATTTGTCTGAATTTGTTAACATCTAAATTACATGCAACATAAAACACCTTAAAAATGCACCAAGCATGTGAAATCTCAAACAAAACTTTCATTTGCTGTACACACTCCTGCCAAATGAAGTCACTTCCTGTACACCGCGTCTTTTGCAAACTGATCTTCTACCTCTTTTCATTTGACTCAGATCAGCTACGAGACCTGGAGAAGGATTGAGAGGGCTTGTGATGTCTCTCAGGAGACACAGACCTTCCACCTCTCCTATCTCTAGAAAGCAACCTGCTCCGGCTTCGAGAGAAGCTTCTCCTTGTGGATCTGCGCAGAGGTGGAGGGCTACTCCTATCATAATCTTCTATCATAATCTTCTTAAGGAGGGCCATAAGGGAGGCAGGCCAGGATTTCAACTTTGTTTTCCAACATTTAACAGTTCCACTCTTAACACACAGTGTTCTTTCAACCAGCTCTGGACAGCATCAAATTCAACTGAAGCAAAGCCAGGAGGGTGTCGAGCAACCCACGCACTTTAGAGCAGCTCATATTAGCCAAAAACTGGTCTAATTCAGTCTTGCTCCCATGGTTTCCAAGATTACCCATTTGAACGTTACAGTCCAATGGATGGGAATCACAATGCATTTCAAGATCCTGGATTCAAAAAGTCCAACTCTTAATGCTCCAGCGGGCCCTCACTCCAGCTCCTGAGTCTGACTCTGCTCTCACCAATGCTCTCTGTACCCTGGCATCCAGAAAGTGGCCGAAATACAATATTTTTAATCAAGATCTCCAAGTGCACTTAGATAAATATGTATTTACTCAAAAGAAAATAATATACCCTCTTATGCATCAAAATGTCTGAAGATTTTTTTTTAAATAAAACATTGCTTATCAAGGTTTTTCACAGAATTTCAGTAAGTTGGGTTTTTCCATCACAGCTCTATAGTTGAATTAGAAAGCCAAAATATAAGAATAAAGCAAAGATATATGCATA
This sequence comes from Montemys delectorum, assembly GCA_019843815.1. NCBI lineage: Eukaryota > Metazoa > Chordata > Mammalia > Rodentia > Muridae > Montemys > Montemys delectorum. The sequence continues at coordinate 10,717 of JADRCD010189346.1, forward strand.
ATTCTCTAGCTTTCCCATCTCTGATTGTACTTATTGTTATGGTCTGATTGAGAAATATCCCTACACACTTAGGTATTTAGACATGTAGTCCCTAGTTGATGGCACTGTTCGGGAAGGTCATAGAATCTTTAAGACGTGGAAGGCATGAGCTGGAAGAAATACGTTACCGGGTTCAGACTATGAGAGTTTATGATCTCTTCACACTTCCAGCTTGTTCTCTGCTTCTGGCTCCTGAGTAGAAATGTAATTTCAAAGCTTCCTTCTCAGGCCACCTCTGCTACAATTCTTACCATCATGGATTCTCCCTCTGGAACTATAAGCCAAATTAAGCTGCTGCTGCTTCCATAAGTTGTTTTTGGCTATGATGTTTTATGGCCACAAAAAAGTAACTAATACACTCATTTTGTAGACTAGAAAATGCAGCAGTGTGTATTTCAGTATCCTTCTCTAAGAAATAAAGTAAAATAAAACTTTAAAATTATAATTCATGTATTTCTAGAATTTCTTAAGAGTAATTGAAGCTCTTCCTTAAATCAATGAGGTAAATAAGTTTAGAATGTTGAAAATTGAATGTGTGATTTTTATTTCCATCAGATTTATGAGTCTTCCTCTTGAGTCTGTGATAAGAAGCTATTTTGAGACAGACAGGCACTTTTTATAGAGAGGACAATGCAGTGTTCAGTTGAAGAATCTTAGGACTCTGTTGATGTCATCTCTGCCCACAAAATGGAGTCATCAGTGGGAGACGTCCTAAATAATAGTATTCTGCCCAGATATCTCCTGGAGAACTCATGTAGGCCTAGGATTCTGAACAACTCAACTAAATCCTGCTTTCTGGTAGAGTAGAGCAGTAACCTTCAAAGCCTTGTGTTTTCTGTAGTTAATATTCACTCAACTATGAGAAATCTAGCATACTCCTATACTCTCTTCCACAGCACTGAATAATTAAGAAATAAGATAGAGGAAAAGCTGAGATAAAGAGTAAGGAGCAACTATATAGTCATTTCGGGAAACTATGTGATGGTTCCATAAAAATTAAAACTAGAACTATCGTACATCCAGTATCCCACTCCACTCCTCTCTCTCTCTCGCTCTCTCTCTCTCTCTCTCTCTCTCTCTCTCACACACACACACACACACACACACACACACACACACGTGCGTGCACACATGTGGGGTGGGGGTGTGCATGTGAGAAAGACGGAGAAGGAAAGAGAGAGAGGAGGAAAATCAATAGGTTGAAAAGATAACACTACTCTCATGTCATTGAATCCCTGGCCAAAACAGTGAAAAGGAATCATCTTTAGTGTCTGAAGACAGATGGATGGGTAAAAAGACGTGGTGGAAAAAAAATACAGTGGAGCATATTTAGCCATAAAAGTCAAAATTATATTGTCTACAACAAAATAGATAGAAACAAAGATCATGTTGTTGAGTGAACTAAGGAGGCACAGAGAGACAAATGCTACATGATCACAATTGTGTTTAGAATATAATATGTACGCCACATAGAAGTTGGGAGTAAAATTCTGATAGAGGCTAGGAAGAGTAGAAGGAGGAGGTGATCGCAGGCAGTTGAGCAATGGGTGTTCGGCATTAGACAGGAGTAGGACATTCTGGAATCTATCGTATGTGAGCATGACTATAGCTGACAACAATGAGCTGCAAATTTCATGGTATACCTAGAAAATGGGTTCTTGACATATTCACTATAAAATGGCAAAGGTTTGGCGAGGTGAGTTTAGCAAGATTTAAGCCATTACCTTGTTAGTGCAATTTTGAAACACCACTTTGCCCGTTTATATGAACACTTTTTATCTTCATGTCAGTTAAAAATAAATTTAATTTAAGTTTTAAATAGAATGTGGCATAGCTGGAAAAAAGAGGACCATGCCTTTAGATATGTGTGTTTATGTAGTAGGTACTTTTGTCATTGGTGTGATAAAATACCTGACAAACACCTTGGCAGGAAGGGAAGGATCCATCACAGTGGTGATGGTATGGAAGAGCCCATGGTGGTGACAGTGTGTGGAGGAGGCTCCTCAAACCAGAAAGGAGAGCTTGTGGTGTGGCTAGAATTGGGTTTGAGTATAATCTTCAAAGGTCCTCTCCGGGTAATTTAATTCCTGACGGCCATGCCCTACCTCCTAAAGACTCCATGGCCTTCAAAGTAGGACCACAAGGTAGGCACCAAGTATTCAGATCATTAGGTTATGTGGGACAGTGGAAATGAAAGCTGTAACACCCACTTAATACTGACCCTTAGACTCCATCCAGGGTAGCTTAGAACCAAGTCCAGGGTAATGCCTGCCCATCCTTCCACCTTCACACATCCTGCCTGTGTAAGACAGTCTTTAGGTATGTTCTCTTATAACAGGCAGCAGGGGTTGAGCTAATAGACTCAGGCTCTTTCTCCAAAGTTTCCAGCTGGACTGTATTATGATGACACACAAACAAACTGCCACCCAGGCAGATTCACATCCTAATCCACCCTGAGCTTCTGCTTTCATTGTGTAATCCGAGGCAGGCAGAAGTCTGACACTGTGCGATGAATCCAGCTTCCTGGTGCCTTCCCAGAGCATTGGTCTTCAAGATTATCAAGGCTATATGTATTCTCTGTTGTCAGGAGGCTCTGTCTAGGATTGGCAATGTCTATCAAAAGTAGGCAAGAGAAGTTGATAGCTGAGTATTGCTCTAACCTCTCTTCTGAGTCCTGGGTAGGCCTCAGCAAAGCCAGAAACGGCACAAGGAACAAGCAGAAACTTGTTAATCTCCACACCAACTCATCCTAGAAAAGGTCTTGTATGTTACACATCAACCTATCTCTTGCTAAGTAAGGGTCAATGGCATGCTTGTACACAAGCCTTCCCCTCATGTATTGTCATTCCATTAACTCTGTACTATCTCATTTCTCACAAAACTGCAGAGCCATCCAGCACTAGTAGTGTTGCCTTGACTGTAAAAATGGTCAGTAATTACATACTGTATGTAAGTATTAAATTGCTTGCACATTGATTTTGGTAGGGGTTTACAGGTCTCATTAGCTTTGGCCTCATAAAGTAGAGAATCCTACTTATCACACTTTTTACCTCAGATAAATCAGTCTATAGCAAAGTATGCTTTTCTTTTCTTTTCTTTTCTTTTTTAATTAATTAATTTATTTTTTACATTCCATATTTTATTCCCCCTCCCCCATCCACCCTCTGACTATTCCACATCCCATTACCTCCTCCTCATCCCCCTGTCTCCATGTGGATGCCCCCACCCCCACCCCACCTGACCAGTAAACTCCCTGGGACGTCCAGTCTCTTGAAGATTAAGTACATCATCTCTGAATGAACATCAGGTGGTGTATGCTACCTGTTTGGTGGTCCAGAGTAATTGAGACCGCTGGTCCTCCTACAGGATCACCCTTCTCCTCAGCTTCCTTCAGCCTTCCCTAATTCAACAACAGAGGTCAGCTGCTTCTGTCCATTGGTTGGGTAAAATATCTACATTGACTCTTTCAACTGCTTGTTGGGTCTTCTGGATTACAGTCATGCTAGGCCCCTTTTTATGAGTGCTCCATAGCCTCAGTTATAGTGTCAGGCCTTAGGACCTCCCTTGAGCTGGATACCACTTTTGGCTTGTCACTGGACTTTCTTTTCCTCAGGCTCCTCTCCATTTCCATCCCTGTAATTCATGCACGTCCTTTTGGGTCTGAGTTACCTCACTCAGGATGATATTTTCTAGTTCCATCCATTTGCTTGCAAAATTCAGGATGTCCTTGTTCTTAATAGCTGAGTAGTATACACTTGTGTAATCAAACCACATTTCTGTATCCATTCTTCTGTCATAGGACATCTGGGTTGTTTCCAGCTTCTGGCTATCACAAATAAGGCCAATGTGAACATAGTGGAACACGTGTCCCTGTGGCATGGTGGGGCATCTTTTGGGTCTATTCCCAAGAGTGATATAGCTGGGTCCTCAAGTAGATCTATTTCCAATTTTCTGAGGAACTTCCAGATTGATTTCCAGAGTAGTTGTACCAGTTGGCAATCCCACCTGCAATGGAGGAGTGTTCCTCTTTCTCCACATCCTCTCCAACATGTGTCGTCACCTGTGGTTTTGATCTTAGCCATTCTGATTGATGTAAGGTGAAATCTCAGGGTCATTTTGATTTCTCTGATCACTAAGGACTTTTCTTTGGGTGCTTCTCAGCCATTTGAGATTCCTCAGTTGTGAAACCTCAGTTTAGTTCTATACCCCATTTTTTGATTGGGTTGTTTGGTTTTTTTGGTGGTTAGCTTCTTGAGTTCTTTATATATTTTGGATATTAGCCCTCTATCAAATGTGGGGTTAGTGAAGACTTTTTCCCAATCTGTAGGTTGCTGATTTGTCTTATTGACAATGTCCTTTGACCTATAGAAACTTTCCAGTTTCATGAGGTCCCATTTATCAATTTTTGATATTACATAATGAGCCATTAGAGTTCTGTTTAGGAAATTTCCCCCTCTGCCAATGAGTTTGAGGCTTTTTCCCACTTTCTCCTCTGTTAGAGTCAGTGTATCTGGTTTTATGTCGAGGTCCTTGATCCACTTAGACTTGAGCTTTGTACAAGGTGACAAATATGGGTCTATTTTTTCTACATACAGACCACTAGTTAGACCACCACCATTTATTGAAGACGCTTTCTTTTTCCATTGTATATTTTTGGCTTCTTTGTCAAAGATCAAATGTCCATAAGTGTGTAGTTTTATTTCTGGGTCTTAAATTCTATTTCGTTGATGAATGTGTCTGTCTCTGTACCAATACGATGCAGTTTTTATCACTATTGCTCTGTAATAAAGCTTGAGGTGAGAGATGATGATTCTTCCAGAAGTTTTTTTATTGTTAAGAATTGTTTTCATTATTCTGGGTTTTTTGCCTTTCAAGATGGTCTTCAAGAACAGCAAAAACTACAGAAAGCCCACATACATGTGGAATCTGAACAACTCTTTACTCAATGATAACTTGGTCAGTAAAAACATAGAAAAAGAAATTAAAGATTTCCTGGAATTTAATGAAAATGTTGACACATCACATCCAAACTTATGGGACACGATGAAAGCAGTACTAAGAGGAAAGTTCATAGCACTAAGTGCCCTGGTAAAGAAACTGGAGAGATCTTACACTAACAACTTAAACACCTGAGAGCTCTAGAACAAAAGGAAGCAAACTCACCCAAAAGGAGTAGAAGACAGGAAATAGTCAAACTTAGGGCTGAAATCAAGCAAATAGAAACAAAGAAAACAATACAAAGACTCAACAAAACCAGAAACTGGTTCTTTTAGTGAATCAACTAGATAGATAAACCCCTAGCTAATCTAACTAAAGGGCCAAGAAGAAGTATCCAAATTAACAAAATTGGAAATTAAAAGGGAGACATAGCAACAGAAATGGAAGAAATTAAAAAAAAAAATCAGATCCTACTATAAAAGCCTATACTCAACAAGACTGGAAAATTTAGATGAAATGGATGGTTTTCTAGACAGACATCATACACCAAAGTTAAACCTAGAGTAAGTAAACTATCTAAACAGGCCTATATCACACAAGGAAATAGAAGAAGTTATTAAATACCTCCCAACCAAAAAAAAAAAAAAAAAAAAAAAGCCCAGGGTCAGATGGATTTATGGATTTAGTACAGAATTCTACCAGAACTTAAAAGAAGACCTGATACCAATTTTCCTCAAACTATTCCATAAAATAGAAAGAGAAGGAACACTACCTAACTTGTTCTATGAAGCCACACTTACTCTGATAAACCACGCAAGGACACAACCAAAAATGAGAACTTCAGACCAATCTCTCTTGTGAATATCTATGCAAAAATAATCAATAAAATTCTTGCAAACCGAATCCAAGGACACATCAAAACCATCACTCACCAAGATCAAGTTGGTTTCATCCCAGTGATGCAAGATTGGTTTAATATATAAAAATCCATTAACATAATCCACTATATAAACAAACTCAAAGAAAAATTCACATGATCATCTCCTTAGATGTAGAAAAAACATTTGACAAAATACAGCACCCCTTCATGTTAAAAGAGTTGAGAGATCAGGAATTCAAGGCCCATACCTGAATATAATAAAAAACTTACTGCAAAATAACAGCCAATATCAAATTAAATAGAGACATACTTGAAGCAATCACACTGAAATAGCTTGTGAAATGAGAAGGCAAGGATACCCATCCCCCCCATATCTATTCAATATAGTACTCAAAGTGCTAGCTAGAACAAAAAGAGATCAAGGGGATAAAAATTGGCAAAGAAGAAATAAAGGTCTCACTATTTGCAGATGATATGATAGTATACCTAAGCGACCCCAAAAATTCTACCAGAGAACTTCGCCAGTTGATAAACAACTTCAGCAAAGTGGCTGGATATAAAATTAACTTAAATAAATCAGTAGCCTTCCTTTATACAAATGATAAACAGGCTGAGAAAGAAGTTGGAGAAAGAACATCCTTCACAATAGTCACAAATAATATAAAATATTTTTAGGGTAACTCTAACCAAACAAGTGAAAGACCTGTATGACAAATGACAAATGACTTCAAGTCTCTCAAGAAAGAAATGGAAGAAGATCTCAGAAAATAGAGAGATCGCCCATGCTCATGGGTTGGCAGAATTAACATAGTAAATATGGCCATTCTACCAAAGGCAATCTATAGATTCAATGCAATCCCCATCAAAATCCCAACACAATTCTTCAAAATATTCTTTGTTAAAACACCCTTGACAGTATAGTTACATCTGGACCACTTTTTCTTCCCTTGCAAAATGTCAAAGATGTTGGCACTAGTTACAGGAGGCTCACAGAGTCAATTTTGGTGTTATAAAGATTACTAGAATTGAAAAGCCTTCCTTGGGCACAAGTTTGAAGACCTAGTGGTCCCCAACTGGTGGCAGTGTTTGGGGAGGTTGTCAAAACCTTCAGAATGTGACCTAGTTGGAAAAAGTCGATCACTAGGTGGGGTAACAGCTTTTCAGTGCTAATAGCCACACATCCCTTTCTCCCTATTCTCTGCCTCTTGAAGTGGAAACTTAAGGGTTCTTCGGAAGGTCAATAGTGTTGGAAATATTGGGGGTTGGTTGATAGAGTGCATATATATGAAACTTACTTCAAGTCATTCCTCACTGAGATTCTGTGACTTGTTCCTCTCTCATGTTTTATTCCTTGAAGTGAAATGCTCATTTAAAGTCGAATCTAGGCTTTCAAGAACATTGTCCATTGTTGCCACCACTTCCCTCTCTTCACAGTTCCTTTTTCATTCCCATTGGTTTCTTTTTTACCAACCTACCCAAAGTCCAAGTCGTTTAGCTTCTAAGTAGTTCAATTAGCACACTTTTTGCTCCAGGTTTACATAGTTTTTCCTTTTAGTGAAGCAGCTCACTGTGCTTTTCCCAGCCAGGCTCGCACAGAAGGCCACTGAGCCTCTTGCTCCCAAACGGGCCAGCAGGAAAGGACACTGAGCCCCCTGCTTTCTCTTCCTTGCTCATCTGCCATACAAACTAGAAGAGAACTATTCCTATTCACACCCCAACCCCCACCTCTGGAGACAGAGCTGCTGAAACTTCTCGTGTAAAGCACACAGGAGCTTCTGCTCAGTCCAGTGTGGCAGATACCGGCTCACTCTCCTCACCAAATAAAGTTCATTCCATCTGTGAAACTTCTTTTGTGCTGGGTAAATGTGGGTAGAAGCATCCGAGGATGCACACACAGTCATGCACTTGCACAAACACATCCTTGATCAAACCCACCCTCAGCTGGACTTAGTTTAAGACTTGGGAGAGTTGGAGGCAGTTAGAGCTGTCACATACCCTCAAGATTTCACCCAGTCACAATGGCCATCTCAAGCAAAAAGCCAGGTACATTCTACCATCAAACCTGGGTAGGTTTCAAGTCAGCTCTGTCACTCTTTCACCTCAAGCCTCTTATCTTAGGGTCTTATAGCTGTGATGAGACACCATGATGAAGGCAACTCTTCTAAAGACAAACATTTAATTGGGGTTGACTTACCATTCCAGAAGCTTAGTCCATTTTCATCATAGTGGGAAGAATGGCATTGTACAGACTAGCCTGGTGTTGGAGGAACGGAGAGTTCTACATCTTGATCCGAAAGCAGCCAAAAGACTGTCTTCGTCGTTAGACAGAGCATGTGCTCAAAGCTTGCCTCCGCAGTAGCCAAGCCTGCTTACACATTACTCTAGGGCAGCCAAATCTAAACCGCAACACCTCTAAAGTTTCATTGGAATTACAGTCATAACTTTTCGGCGAATGAAGATGATAAGTTTTCTTATCTGACATTGTACTTTATGAAAACATTTATATTTCTTAATTGGATAAAGTAGGTCATTGATTTATGAGTTCCTTAGCTGTGCTCCTAAGTGCCACTCATGAAAAATGGTAGGGACTGAACAAATGCTCCTTTCCTGTCTTCAGTGCAATAGTTGGAGAGACAAGAATCGGTTGAGAGTTCTTAAGTTACACTCAAATAACAGAAAAAGCATTTTAAAGGATTTTTTACTAGAAATATTGATGTGTTGATTCTAAGTTGAAAAATAATTCTCTAATGGAAATATTTCAGTGGTGTATGAAGCATCATTAACTTAGGACACTCATAGATAAAACTGATATATATACATATATATATGACAATGTATCACTTCATTTGTATGATTTGTTTTACATAGTTTTGAAATTAGTAATTCTATACACAGGGGAAATTTGGCATGGGGTTAAATTTTCTACATCTTTACTCCATTCCAAACAAATGTAAAGTAAATGACAGAGTCAGGAATGCCCCATGAGGAGTATTCCCATGACTATATGTGCTCAGGAATGTCCCCATAACTATGTGACCTGAGGAGTGTCCCCATCATTGTGTGAGCTCAGGAATGTCCCTGTGACTGTCTGACCTCAGGAGTGTCTCTATGATAAACTTCAGTTCAAGCTTCTCATCCAAGTACTTCTCACAATCCCTGGTTTTGATTCATTTAAAGATAACATAATAAGTGCAGGTGAGATAGTTCAGCAGCTAAGGACTCTGGTCTCCAAGCCTAGAGTTCTGATTTTCAGCTTTGGACTATGGTGGCAGGGGAAAACTAACCCCCACAAGCTGTCCTCTGACCTCTACATACACATCGTGACAAGCATGCATACACGCACATACACACACACACACAAACACACACAGAGACAGACAGACAGACAGTCAGTCAGACACACATGCACAATGAGAGAAAAATACACATAATAAATAGATGTTGAACTATCCTCTAAACATTAAAAAATTAAAGATGATGTAGTTTTAAAAATAAATTATTATCATTATATAGACGTTGAACTCACAGAGACCTTCAAGTCTCAACGCCCAGAATGTCAAAATCAAAGTAATATGTCACCATGCCTGGCTTATATAAGTTTTAATCTATAAAGAGGATTGTATTTATTGACTGACAATTTTGGCAAATAATGAAGAGATGTATCCTAAATCTTGTGTTATAGCCAGGATATTGCTGGAATGATTTGCACATGTGAATATGAAATGACAGGCAGCCACTTCATGTGTCATGGTGTAAATACCCCTAGGGCTTCTGGAATTGAGGTTTAATCGAGAAGAACAAGGTCTAGGAGGAGAGAAGGGGAGGAAGGGGAGGGGAGGGAAGGAAGAGGAAGAAGGAGAGGGGAATGGAGAGGAGGGATATGAAGAAGAGGAAGAAGGAGGAGAAGGAAGACAAAATTTGTCTGACTCCAGTGTTTACAGACATGGCTTTGGGGAACTGATTATGACTGATTAGGTTGAATCCCAGTGGTTTTACAAAGAAGCAGAGAGCCTAACAGACCACACACTAAATGGACTAACTAAGGTACACCATTTGTTTTCTTCTTTTTAATTTGTGTTGCGATAGCATGTGTAATTACAATGTGTTTTCTTCCCTTTCTTCTCTCCAAATTCTGCCATACTCCTTCAAATTTAGGGCCCCTCTTTTTACCAATTGCTACTACATGCATACATAAAAACATATACATATTCTTAAATATATTTTTTTTGTATATTGCTCTTGGATTTATGTTTTCAGGGGTGATCATTTGGCACTATACCATCAGTTGCCCAAGACCACCTCACCTGCTCCCAGCTTTCCTCATATGTGTATGCATGTGACTGTGCATGCTATGTGAGGACAGGTGGCCCTGGGAAACATGGTCTCAGATTCTCTGGCTCTGGAGCTACAGGCAGTTGTGAGCGGCCAGATATGCGTGATGGGTACTGGGTCCTCTGGAAGAGCAGCAAGAGCTCTTAATGACTGATGTATCTCTTCAGTCCCTCCTTCCATTTACTAGCATCTGACATTTTATAGCACCTATCTGCCACCAAGAAAATATTCACAGGCCAGAAAGATGGCTCAGCTTTTAGGAAACCTAGTTGTTCTTCCAGAAGCCATGGGTTAAAGTCCCATCACTCTCATGGCAGCTCACAATTCAGTTTCAGGTGATCTGATCCCTTCTTTTGCCTTCCCCAGGCTCTAAATATTTATGTAATGCACAAGCATACATACAAGCAAATACCTGTACACATTAATATTTTAAATTAAAATTTGAAGAATTTTAAAATAGTATTTTAAAAGACAATCACCAAATGTCGCCCCCAAGCTTTGATTAGAATAGTGACCCCCAAAATCACCTCTTTTCTTGTGATTCACCCTATGAAAGTATGTTATTAAGAATAGACTATGGGCCCGGCACTGACGGCACACACCTTTAATCCCAGCACTTGGGAGGCAGACACAGGTGGATTTCTGAGTTCGAGGCCAGCCTGGTCTACAGAGTGAGTTCCAGGACAGCCAAGGCTACATAGAGAAATCCTGTCTAGAAAAACCAAAAATTAATTAATTAATTAATTAATTAAAAAAGAAAATAATAAACTATGGACAGAAACACAGGCAATTGTGTATAGCTTACTGTAATTCTGAAACTTCTTTGGTTCCTTGAGCTATGGTGTCAGCCTGGCTTGAGGAGATTCCTTTAGAAACGCTGCATTTCAGAATTGTCTCAATGAAGCAGGGATATCCTAAATGGTTGCCACACGGCTATTTGGGAGTTCCATAATATTCCGAGGTCAGACACAGCTGCAAGGAATTGCCAGTTACACCCCTGAGAAGGTCTAGTACTGCTATGTTAAAGTTAAGGGTCACAATAGACATGAGTATGCACACATACAGAAGGTTAACTCTGGTTTCCTTAATCAAAACCTGATTAAATACCCAAGTTTTCTGTGGTGTTGCTTGATATCCGTTCTGTATTAACATACACAGGGGATGCCTAATATGCTGATAAAGCTATTGCAGTTGTGTAACTGTGGGTATATGCCTATGCTGAACAAATCTGCACAAGCTGTTCTGGCTATCAGGGCTAACACACTAAGAAGCTTTGTTCTATTCAGTCCCATCAGTAGCAATGAGTTGGTGTCAAAAGGCTTTGTTCTTAAAGTCGTAGACCTCGAACATTTCGTGGTGAAGGCCTTTTCCGTGATGAAATGAGGTATGTATTTGAACAGGACAGGATACTCAGCACAACACAGCCTGGGAGTCACAGAATCTTCTCTTTGATGGAGCTGCTCACAATCCCTCCACTCACAGCAGACAAAGCCGATTAAAGCACTGCCTCTTTCAACACTCATGATGTATGTGAGATTAACTAACACCTTGCTGAGAAACTGTACTGTGGTTTCAACCTGCTGTGTTTTTCTAACTCATACGCTGTTTAGTCCCACAATGGTATTAAAAGAGTGAAATACAGTCCACCTATGCTGTTAGAAGGTGGCCTTTGGCAACTGATTGGAGTTAAAGTCACTGGAGCCAAGCACCCATGAGAGAAACTTGCTGGCTTTATGGTCAGAGGCACACAGACTTAGACTCCTTTTCTCTTGTCATATGATACTCTGCATACCTCACACTCTTCTATTACAGGAAGAGGCCATCAAATATGAAGATATTCAACTTGTACCCCTGAAACGACGATGTAGAAGAAAGCGTCTTTCTTCCTATGGTGGCTCCCTTCAGGTATTTTTATATACAAATGACAATCCTGTGTTCTTAGTTGTAAGCCTTTCTTGCTCAGCAAGTATGATAAACCTAGATTTGTCTTCTACTTGCATTTAGGCCCTTTTTAATGCTTGTTCTTTGGAATATGTTTGTCAGGTTAGAATTGGAGGCTCTTGTACTCATCACATAGGTGAGAAACTGAGGGTGGAACCATCTTAATAATACATGTTTGCTCTAAGAATTCTCTTTAAAATTATTTTTTTTAATCTTATGTTTATGAGTGTTTTATCTGCATCTCTATATTCCTTGTGTGCATGCCCAGTACTCATGGAAGCCAGAAGAGGGCACTGCACCTCCTAGAACTAGAGATAAAGATGGTCATAAGGTGGGTGTTAGGAGCTAAACCCAGGTCCTTTGCAAGAACAGCAAGTGCTCTTAACTACTGAGCCATCACATCAGCTCTAAGCCAGATTCTTACATCTTTCCAAACCACTGTGCAGTTATAAGTGGTCATAGGGTTCTTGTTAGGACCAAAGAATAAAGTATTAAGAAATTCTTGATGAATTAAAGAGTACTTATAAATATTAGTTGTTCTAACTTCTAACCTCAAAAACTACACATTTCATATAAGGAGAAAAAGAACAAAACAGTTAGAAAATACAATAATACTAATCTCATAATGCAGGGTAAAATCACCAGAGTCCAAATAAACAAATGTCAACACAAAATAGGACTCCTGCTCACAGTGATGGCTCAAATGTAAAAGTACAGGCTGTGCAAGCCTGATGATCTGAGGACGGATCCCCAGAACCACCTGAAAAGTGGGACACAGCACTGGACATCTGTAATCTCAATGTTCTTGTGTCAAGATGAGGAAAATAATGTAGACAGAAGAATTGTCCAGGAATTTGCAGGACAGATCTCATGGGGTAAACAGTGAAGTGGCAAAGGCAATAGAGAACAAAATAGAACATAAAAACTGACTGAATCCCAAAGCATGTCCTTTAATTTCTACATGTGCTCTTATGCATTAGTGCACCTTTGTGCATGGGTACACACACACATTATACACACATACACACACACACACACACACCATACAAACATACACCACACAACCAAACATACATACACACAACATACATCACACATGCACACCATACATTCATACATACCACACACACACACACACACACACACACACACACACACACACACACACACACACAC
>JADRCD010189346.1:24032-36880 GCA_019843815.1 Montemys delectorum
CACACACACACACACACACACACACACACACACACACACACACACACGGAGTGAGGGTGGAGTTCAGAAGCAGGCTAAAGTCTTGATTCTGTTGTTTGCTTGGCCCAGGAAGTTAGGCTTCCAATTTATGTAATCTACTGTAGTTTTTTAATCCTGAAAATCTTTACTATATCTAATAAAATATGATTTGAGGAAGGAAGTACAACTGATTCAATAAGAAATAAGCTTTTATTATTAATCAGGAAAAAAATCAGTATTTAACGTAGTTAACTGTTTTTTATGACATTGTTTTTCAGACCTTAAAAATCATCTCTAAAATGCTCATTGTGGTCCTATAACCTTTGCCTTCTTGAACCCAAAGCTCTGAGAACCCCTTGAATCTATTTGAATATTTAGCAAACATTTCAGAGATTCTGATGCTATTACTTTCAGGAGAATAAGTAGAAGCATTTCTCCAAGAAATGAAGATATTGACAGAGGCAGGCCCTATGCTATGGAAAGGACTCGGCCCTACCAAACAGCCCAGAGGCTGTGGAAGGGCTTCATTGACCAGGTACACTTAGCTTAGTTAAAGAATAGACATGTGCATATATCTGTGTGTCTTTTTTGCCCATTAACTTTGGTCTTTTATTTTTATTTTGTTCATTATATTTTTATTTTTTGAGATTATAATTACATAGTTTCCCCTTTTCCATTTTCCTTCAAATCCTCCCACATACCACTTCTTGTTCTCTTTCACATTCATAGCCTCTTTTTTCATTAGTTGTTATTGCATAGATATTTATACACACACACAATCTGCTTAGTCTGTGTAATATGAATTGTATGTATGTTTTACAGGGATCCACAGGTGTGGATAACTAATTGATGTGCTGACCCCTAGAGAAGGCTGTTTTTCCCGCTCTCAGCACCCCGAGTTGCCTGCATAGCTGAGGACTCCTGGGCTTCCCCTGAATCCACTTTAGAGCGTTTACTGTTGTCGCTGTCCCTGTTTAAGCAGTCATATTAGTGAGACTTCATGTCCATGATACATTTACAAATGTTGAATATAATCAGTGCTCTAAACATAACAATGAACATCTACTACAAAAGAAAGGGAACATTCCAAAAAAAAAATAGATATATCCTTGGTAACTTCAAATTATAATTTAAAAAATTCATTGAAGAATCTGTAACAAACATAATTAGAATGTAAAGAAAATACTATTATGGTCACTTTGTCAGGTTTAGGTTGGTCCATGATGAAGAGGAGATAAGCCTCAGACTTTTCATATTTTAGAAAAGAAAAAAGACTGAAAGTGAATCAGCAATTGTCAAGGTTAAAGTGTAAGGAAAAAAAATAAAAACAAGTTAAGGTTTAAAGAAAATGAAAGTGGCAAAATGGAATAAATGAGAGCAGAAAGTAAAGAAGAAAGCCACAAGGGGGCTCAGCACAGCCAGACACCGGTAATTTATAAACCAAATAAAACAGAAAAGTGATCAAAAGAAAGAGTCTCACACATACACATACAACATGAACACTATAGCAATATACAAAGGATGTAGCAGCCCGCATTAGAGATTAACACAAAGAAGAAAATAATAGGGATGGCATTATAGCTATTATATTTTAAACAGATAAAATAGATCCCCAAAGATCACCAAATAAGACTGGCCAAAGAGGAAATGTAGTATAGACTAAGCAGTGTATAATATTTCAAGGCAGAATTGGTATTTACCAATTGCCACACAAAGGAAATGCCAAGCGCAGTGTGTTTATGGGTTGCATTCATTTTAAATTTGCAGAGAAGAGGGAAACAGGACACACCCAGGAACTTTTGTTTTTTTAATAAACAGCAAATGAAAAGTAAATTATAAGCCAGTAGACTCGTGTACATAGACTCAAAAATATGTAGCCAAGTGAGTCTAAGCAGCTTGCAGACAGCAATTTCAAGAATATCAAAACGCGAAAGAAACCCCACTGTAGTGGTTTCTCCAGTTGCTATTGTCTTTCAACAATCTTCACTGTAGGTGAAGGCGTATCTGTGAAGTAAATATGATTTAACAAGAGGTTTTGCAATTAAATAAGAAAAAAACATCAGCAACAACAGGGTTATACAATTATGTTCGAGTGGACTGTTTTTCTTACATGAATTTACAAATCCTGAAACTCATCTTAAAATTGAAGATTACTGTAGGAATTCAAAGTTGATCTACCATTAGAAAACTATTCAAATTATTCAATTGTTAATAGTTTAAGAGAGTAAACAAAAGTGATATTCTCAAAAGATTCAGAGAAGCTATTACAATAAACTCAACCCTATTATAGGAAAAAAGAAATGTTAATCCTAACAAACTAGAAATAAAAGGGACTCTGTCTTGAACCCACAGTAAATACCACAGTTAATTAAATTATAATTATTATGTCCAACACCATGCCTTCCTCTGCATGGTCCTGCATATGTCCCTGTACAACAGACCTCCACAGCTGCCACACTCGCCAGCTGCCCTCATGCACCTGTCTCCCCTGGGATGCAAACCAGTCTTCTAGACTGTAGCCCAGTCTTAGGCATTTAATAGAATTCCAGTCTGAAGATATCTATAGACTCATACCAACCCAGTGGCTTACAGAATCAAGGGCACTGCAGCCCCCATACTGAAGTGCCTGGTGGTTCCAGATACTTGATACTTTCCACTGGAGGAAATCCTTTATCTGCTGAACATACCAAGAGGTATCAGTAGCCTTCTCAGGCTCTCTTCACAATAGCAACATAGTTGTTCTGTGGTGAGCTAGAGCAAGTTATTGCAAATGAATGGTTCAAAACAATACTGAAACATCGGAAACTGGAATCTACTTCACTGGGCCGAAACCCAGTAATCAGATGGGTATGCTTCCCTCCACGGAACCTTGTTTATCCAGCTTTTGATGAGTACCAGTGCCAAACACATCAGTCTCTCCCACTATGGCCACATTGCCAACTTCTCCTCTCTGTGGTTCACTTGGTTCTGTTCTTATAGAGAGACACACGGGATGGGACTGAGAGCCCACCGTAATAAACAGAATGACTTCCCCAGTTAATATCTGTAGCTTGGTCCCCTTTGGGAAGAGATCTAAATTTTCATTTATAAATTCCAGAGAATGGTATTGGATATCTGTCTTAGTTGTTTTTTTTTTCTGTTGCTAACCATAACCATAAGAAACATCATAACCATAAGAAACACCATAACCATAAGAAACACCATAACCAGAAGTGACTTGGGGAGGAAATGGTATATTTTAATGAACAGGTCATAGTCAGTCTTTGAGAGAAGCCAAGTCAGGAACTTGGAGGTAGGAGCTGAAGGTGAGGCTATGGAAGAATACTGCTTCCGGGCTTGCTCCCTCTGGTTCCCCCAGCTTGCTTTATTATACAGTTCAAGGTCCCTTGCCCAGGGGTAGCCCTGGCCACACTGGATTGAGACTCCCATGTCAATAATTAGGCAAGAAAATTCCCCATGGATTTGTTCGTAAGTCAGTCTGATGGAGGCAGTTCCTCAGTTGAGGTTCCCTCTTCCCACCTCGCTCTAGTTTGGGTCAAGTTGGCAAAAATGAATGAGCATAATATTTTGGTCATTTGTTGGGTGACAATCTCCTCAAAATTGAATATTCCAGCCTCAGAGAAGGTCTTGTAAGATTCAGGAAGGAAACAAGAGCCTCTGGCAGACCCTGTAACTGCAGATAATCAGTGCTTATCTTAAGGTCATTTACCTGAGAAAGAATCTCCCACAGCTGGAGCTGCCTATAGATTATGTAGGGAACATTTGTGACTTGTCACCAGGCTGGGTTGGGCTTTATGGTGATACAAGTGCTTCTGGGACATCCATTCTTTTATAAGTAATCTCTCACCTAAATTCCAGTAACTCCCATAAGCTTATTTGTTCTCCATCCAAGTTAGGCCTTGGAAGAATGCTTTCTTTGGGTGTTGTCACTGCCTTGTCACTTGCCTTGGGGTGAATAGATCTTATGAGAGCCTCCGCCATAAAGACTACAATAACACTGTTATTTAGCACATGACACAAAGTGACCAGGAGCTAAATCGGACCTACTGTCATGGTCCCACTAGGTTTTACCTTAAGAAGTGCTTGATGCATTTTCTGTTGCTCTAACAGCATATCTGATGGTAGATAAAATGTAAAGAAAAGAGGTTTGTTTAGCTCACAATTTAGGAGATAGCTAAGGCTGTGTTGGAATCTGCTTGACTCTAGGAAAAGCCTTGGGGCAGACGATATCACAGTTTAAGAGAGTATGTGAAGAAAAGACCACATGGCAAGAGAGGGACTGGTACATCCAGTGAGCTGCCAGACTCCTGTTCTCCCAAAGATGAACTGTAAGAAAGATTTACTCCTCTTAAAGATTCTAACAGCTTTCATACCACCACACTAGGGAACAAGCCTCCAGAACATGAAGCTTTAGAAACACATTGACATAACCCCCAAATCAATGCAAATACCTTCCCTCAAATGGACGGCAGTACTCGACACGCCTGCTTCTGTATATCAGGAAGCGATAGTGCCTGTGGCTGACATAACTCTACACTACCACATGCATGAAGGTGCTGCTAGAAGACACAAAAGATGTTCATTCTAATATAAGCACGCATCAACATGGCAAAATTGTGATACTTGCCAATGGGCTACTATACATATTGGTACATAACAGGAATAGGTGCCTGGTATTTTTCACAGTATTCACAATGAGAAGATGTTTCGAAAGACATTGATTTGGAAATGTTTTATCATGTTGACTCCACTACAGTGAAAGAGAGAGAGAGAGAGAGAGAGAGAGAGAGAGAGAGAAAATGAGAGAGACCTATAGCGAGAATAAACTCAAGATTAATGTTCTGTCAGGTCTCATAGGTTACAGTGAACTGATCTACCATGAAGAATAGAATGATGGTGCATGTCATTGTAAGGACTACATTGCCACAGCCTCACAGCAGTCTAAGCAACATTGAGCCTTTGGCTTCTGCTGTTTTCCCCTATAATAGTTGGTTTCTAGTCAGCTTGGCACAAGCTAACATCATCTGGGAAGAGAGAACCACAATTCAGAAATTGCCTCCATCAGATTGGCTTGTAGGCAAGTCTGTGGGGTCATTTTCCTGGCTGATGATTGATGTGAGAGGGCCCTGCTCACAGTGGGTAATGTCATCACTGGGCAAGAGGTCTTGGGTTGAAGACAAAGCAGGCTGAGCAAGCTGTGGAAGCAAGCCAGTAAGTGGCATTCCCCACGACTACAGCTTCAGTTCCTGTAAGATGAGATAAACCCTTTCTTCTCCAGGTGGCTTTTGGTTATGGAATTTTATTGTAGCAATGAAAAGGAAACTAAAGTGTCTATCTATACTCAACTCTTTCTAATTTATGTGAACTTCAGCCATGCTGGCTGCCCAACTTGATTGTCCCTGCAGAGTTCTTGGCAATTTATTTCAAAGTGTCTCATTTAAAATGACATAATCTCTTGATTGTTCCAACCTTTTCCATAAGCTTAGAGACAGTCAGATATCAGGGACAGTTGGCCTTTGGAGGGCTTGTCATTTTCCATCCATGGAGAGGAAATGAAAGATATTAAATCATGGTAAGCAAACAGCAACCATAAAGACGCTGATAAGATAGAAGAGACTGGGTGAGTGCAGGGGACAACCTCCGTACTCAAGTGCACAGGATACAGGCACTGGATCTGTGTCAATTTCTGTTTAATATCTCATTGATTAAAATTCAAATAACTCCTCATAAATCCAGCATATATATGATGGCTAAGTCTCATAAAAAGCAAAAATACCATCTGGTTGGTATATTATAAGCATTTACTGAAGAACAGATTTTTTTAATATAATTATGCTTAAAATATAACATTACATTCATAGTGTGACTGTTATGTCCCTTCGTCTCCACTCTTTCGAAATCTTTGGAAAAAATCTGATTTCCGTGTTATATTCGTTCCCCTCCACTCCACCTCACTGGCTAAAAGGATAGCTAACCTTGTGGGACCTGAATCCTAAAGAAAGGCTCATTCGTTATTCTCAGTAATATCTACACTGTCACAATCTAAGAATGAGACTGGATGTCTTACTTCTGGATCACTGGAATGACTATTTTTAGATACTGAAGAAATGAGAAATAGAAGTAACCATAAATTTGAAAACTGCGAAGCATCCCAATCCTAAAGAGGCAGCCTGGCTAGTCGCTAATAAATGAATAAATGTGCCATCAGCTACTCAAGTAAGGATGTCCTGGGAAAGGACACTGGCCGTCATTCCCTCAGCAGCACTACTCTAACTGAGCCCAACTATAAACTGAGAGGCACAAGACAGCGAGTCAGACAGGATGGTCTTTGGTCTTGAAGAACTTTCCCTCAGCCATTAAAACCATTGTGGAGAAAGTCACGGCCACTACAATGCCCATACAGAAATGGGCTCTGTCCCACAGCTCCAGGGCAGTTTGGATTTCACCAGCTGACATCATGCTTGGCTGTGAAATGTTTGGATGTCGAAGTGTTCCCTAGGCAGCAAAGACAGAAAGCAATAGTCTTGGTTCAAGAAAAATTATATATCTAGTGGTTTGGAACATATCGGCGGGAAGTTTTAGAATCATGGAAAGGAAAGGGAGAAAGAATGAGATAAAAAGTACAGAAGAAGCCTGATGATAAAGAGCAAAAGAATCTGGAATTACTTTGGAGTCCCTGGAAGATGTCAAGGTTTCCAATCAGAAGTGAGAATATTTAGGCTTATTAAGGGTGAGACTGCAATAGACCCAGGGGCAGTCAGCTACTGGGATATCCATAGGGTTGGTGGAGAGGGAGGACATGACAGATTACAGAGGAACCCACAACGTCTAAGGCATTAGGTTTTTTTTTCTCATTATTGTCATGAGATAGCTGAGAGAGTCTCCTTGAAGGCTGGAGGATTTATTCTAGCTCAGGGGCTCAGACAGTTCAGTCCACCAGAGTAGAGAAGGTATGGGAGACTACAGCAGTACATGTCAGCTGGAGCACATGGATGAAAGCTCACAGGCTTGGTTGCCAGGGAAGCAGAGAATATAGACTATTTCTGGGGGTGGTTCCAACCTTCAAAAGAAGTTGAAACACCATCTAGGCTCCACTTAGGCAGACATACAGAGCCTGTGGTGTACCACTAGCTAGTTAAGCAACTCAGGTGACCCCTCCCTACATAGATGAATAATTCTCTGGTTGGGCAGAGAAGCACGCTTAGGAAGTGTGGAATTCTTACTGGATCAGCCAATGAACCACTACAAAATGACAAGTTCAAATATAACCTCAGTTTCCTTTCATTCCTACTGTAAGAACTGAAAAAGTCCATTGAGCAGGGAGACATGGCAGTGTCTCTCCCTTGGATATTCTCTCCTCCCCAGGAGTTATTTTGTCATTTTCCCCAAATGATTGTTCTCCTTGCACACTCTTTGTCTGTGCTTACATATTATCCTTGGACTTCAGATAATATCTTTGGAAGCCACGATCTGAGTGAGTGTGGCTCTCCTGAGTTGGTACAAAAGCTTTAAGAGGCTTCACGGAGATATGGTGTTTAAGAAGGAGGAAAATTTTCTTGCAGCTCATTCTTGCACTCAAGGTCTTGGAAGACTAGGAGCCTGGCAGCTTACTGGATGCCCTAACCTCCCACCCACACCAAGTGATCCTTTCTTTACACTCTCTCACACTGTGATACCATCTGCCCCAAGGCTTTTCCTAGGGCCAAGCAGATGCCGTCACCAACTCAGGAATCTCCAAAACTGTAATTGTCATAAAAGCAGCTCAACTGTACATTTTCCATGGACAAGTTGTATATTATATTATATTGCAAGCTTTTTATGTTCACTTCTTGGTAAAAATGAAATCAACCTCAAGTAGACCGAAGGATAAAATGGGAGACAGTAAACTCTGTCAGACAGAATGAAGCATATGGGGAATACTTTTGGACACTGACGTGAATAAATGTCTTTAACAAGACCTCAAAAGGCAGCAAAAAAAAAAAAAAAAAAAAACCCACAATTCCTCAGGAGGGACCACATCACAATAAATGCAAAATGCAACAAGCAATTAACAGAAGAGTCAGCATGCTGCATTCTACGCAGCCTTCTTGTGTAAAGCCAGCAGGGATGCAAAAGGGCTCCACGTCAACTAGAAGATGCCTAAGAGGTGATTTTAAATGGACAGGGAATGGTTGGACTTATGATGTACACAATCATATTGTCAATTTCCAGCCTCAAAAGTAAGTTGTATCTCAAAATGTGAAAATGTCCAAACAACGTGAAAAAGTCTTCATTGTCACTAGTAATCAAAGAAAAATCAAGTCCATGGTGTGCTATCATTGGACAACTCTAACCCATTTAAAATTGGTATCACCCAAAACGGTGTGCTATCATTGGACAGCTCTAGCCCATTTAAAATTGGTATAACCCAAAAGAGAGAAAGCAACAAAGGCTGGCAAGGGTACAGAGGAGGGAGAATACTTGTGTATTGGTACAAAAAATGTAAATTAGTACAGCAATTCAGCAAAACAGCATGGCATGTGCTTAATAAGCTAAAAATAGAAGCAGAGCATCACCATAGAGTTCTAAGACTGAGCGTGCATCCAAAAGAAAAGAAATCAATAAGACAGCAAGATACCTCCACAGTTATTTTTATTGCAGATGTATTATCAATGGTCACAGTCAGTGCTCAGTTTAGTCATCTGTATTTTGGGGCTCACTTTCCTGGGAAGATGTAAACAAATGTTTATTCACCTCAGATATGGCATTGGTGATACCCTAAAACAGCTGTACTGCCACAACATCCTACCCTATTATGAATGCTGATTCATGAGGTATCCCTTAAGTTAATCTTCCACTTCCTATATGCTAGTTTCCCCCATGATCATTTGCAGCAGGGAGGGAGGTGAGCAGGAGAGTGCAAAGGTGGGACTCTCTGGTGAGGATCCTGCAACACTCCCAATTCTTTCTACTGCAGCTATGAACATCTCTTTGCGTTTACTTTGCACTATCTTGCCAGCCTCAATATTTTACATAGAAATATTTTCAAAAGAGTATATTAAAATACCAACAAAAATGGCTTAACCCCTGCGTACCTCCCATCCATCTCTCCATAATTTTGTTTGCTGGATCATGAGATGACCATGTACAACAGGGCAGAAAACATACTGTAATTCCATTAATGAGTCTCCTTTTCACTATGTCTAAATATGAGAGAAAAGATATAATTTTTGGTTCTGTTGACTACAGGCCTCTAATGAGTCAGAACATCATGGCAACATGAGCATATGACAAAAGAGAGCTGTTTACTATGTGGAAGGTAGGGAAAAGAAAACTAATTGGAAGGGGCAAGGAACAGGATACGAGTGTCGAAACCATGCTTTCGGTGACCTAATTTCCTTTAGTTAAGAGCCACTTCCTAAAGTTTCCTCAACTTCCTCAAAAGACCACCAAAGTGGGATAGAAAGACAGGGAACTCTGAGGATGTAAAGAGAGAAGGTGTCTTTAGTGAAGCCTATGGCATCTGAAAATCAAAAATTCCAGCACAGTTAACATCTGTTAGGAGAGTTACTAAACCTAGAGACACTATTTTTTGCAAGTGTGTGGAGGTGCGGGGGTGTCTGTGTGTGTTGACATGTATATAGAAGTCAGGGGATAATTTTCAGGAGTTGGTTCTTGTTTCTGCCATGTGAGTTCCAGTGATTGAACTTGGACCATCAGGATAATAAATGCCTTTACCATCTAAATCATCTTACCAGCCCAAATATTTTGTATAGAAATACTTTCAAATAAGAATGTTAAAATATCAATCACTCTGGCTGAAGTCCTGCATTTGTCTAGAACTTTAATCTTCCACCACATATGTGCAGGGAATCCTACAAACATGACTGCTACTATGTATTTCCGGTGAGAACACACCAAGGACCTACCATCCTGTAACCTAGTGTTCCTGTATCAGTTGTAACCCAAGTGTACCTCAGAAACCTTATAAATCATTTCTAGATAATAACATGCATTTAAACCCACCCAAATTCTATATATGACAAGCCTAAAGAGAAGTGTGACTCTTTACTGAGAAGCCCATACAGGCTCTCAGTTGAGTTCTATTCTCTCATTGAGCCTCTCACTTCTAACCCAATGCTTAGGTCTTTTGATAAATTCCAACTTCATACCAGTTGTCCTGAAATTCTTTCTTGTGGCGAAGTCAAGGACCCAGTTTTACTGAAAAAGAAGTTCCCAAAGGTCAGGAGAGTTGCCCAGGCTGCTGCAATGGGTGGCCAGAGCTGTGTCTCCGCCCTTACAACCACTGACAGCATCTCTTAAAGATCAAACACTCAACACAGGACCATCCAGAGGACATTTAACATTCAAACATTAGTAGAATAAAATATGGCATCTGTACATAGCAAAATATCAGTAAGCCATAAAAAGAATGGAACCCTGTCATGTGAGATAAAATAGATTGAATGGGATAGAGTGTGTTAACTGAAATAAACCAGACACACAAATCAACACCAAAGTATTGTCTCAAATGTTGAAACTAAAGTAAATTGATTTTACTGAGGTAGAGGGTAGAAGGGTGGGAAGGAAAAGTGGAAACACACAGAATTGAGTAACATAGCAAAAAAAAAAAATATAGCTGATTTGGAGGATTAAATTCTAATGTTCTGTAGCCCAGAAGGGTGACTATAGCAATAATCATATATTTCAAAACAGCTAAAAGAGAGAATTTTTAGTGCCCCCAACACAATGACCATGATCAGTATTTGAAGTGACACGCATATTAAAATGCCAACTGAACCTTGAATATCATAAACATGTATTACACTATCACCAAGAGCAAGTAAAATCCTGTGACAACTCGAGTATTAAAAAATCATAAGCCAGAATCAAGAGTTAAGGTAACATAAACAGCAGAGAACAGAGACAGGCTTCAGGGGGAGGTGACAGCCCTGACCTCTGACCTCTGACCTCTGTGCATTGTGATTCTTTCCTCACTTTCCATCCTTCCCCACTTTAAAATCCTTTGTTCTTTCCTAACCCTTATTCTGCTTCTAATATCTACTTTCCTGTTTTCTAATTCCCAGCAGGAAGACCCATAACTCACTTCTATTGGAGCCCAACTTAGGGTGACAGATTCAGTGAGAATTCACATGTGCTCCAGTTTCTCATAAAGGGAGCTTGTGCACAGCCAGAAACTGCAATTTTTATCTCAGCGAGCATGCACAGACTGCCAGGGAAGTTGAAAGCACTGAACCAAAGTTTAATGTTTGCTTTGCTTGACATTTAAAGTCAACAACCCTATCAGGAAACTTCAAGAGGGAGTCTTTTAATTTGATATACCAGAACCATAAGGACATACTAGGATAATTACTGATAAAACTCTTCATTTAAGTAAATGCATAATGGTGAGTGTTTTCATAGCAATGGCAGAGCATTTTTTGAGACAGTGCTGGCTTCTAAAGTCTACAGGAGGATGAACTGTAAACAGCAAGTTTATGCTCCCCAAAAAGTAACAAATTGAAACTAACATTACATACATACATACATACATACATACATACATACATACATACATAATACATAATACAAGCATGCATGCACACACATACACAAGGGCACAAATATATGTAGAATAGATCTTTTCCTTCCTCTTTCTCCTTCCCTTTCTCCTCCTTACAAAAACACCTCAAACAGGCAGCTGTCAGCCAGGAGGATGTTCCTCAGCAGAAGCTGATCTGGCTCACTCTTTGGTCTTAGTCTCACAGCCTTACCCACCGTACGAAATAAATACCTGGCATTGGTAACACTCTGCCTATGATGTTTTTGTTTTGGTAGCCTTGTCTACGTGAGACAGAGCAAGGAGGTAATTGTTTACTGACAGAAACTCTGCTGACATGCACGTGACACTGTGGTAAGAATCAAACTCATGGTCCCCTGTCCCCCAGCTGCCCTACCTCACCTAGAACGAGATCCAGGGGCTTCCTACAGCCCTTCTAGATCACAATTGCTTGGGTCACACTCTCCTTACCTGCTTGTCTTATATTCTCTACTACTCAACCTTTATGCATTCTATGGCAGAAGTAAACATGTGCAAACATGTTCTCATTCTAACCTATGGTTCCTCTCTAGTAACAAGGTAAATAGTACTGGAAAGCTAAAAACTGTTCTACATGAAAATATCTGGAAAGATGGCTCCGTGGTTGAGAGTACTTGGTGCTCTCTCATAGAAGACCGTGGTTCAACTCCTGGCACCATAATGTACTGTGACTTGGTTTTCTGCAGGACCTTTCTGGAACTATATATGCACATGGTCTGCATACAGATATGCAGGTTCTCACATGTCCACGTAAAATTCAGTAATTAAATAAATCTTTTAAAAATGACCTCAGATAGTACCATGTCATTGAACTCTGTGAAGTTTTGTATATGCGTACATAACTTCTTTGAGATGATTCTTTAGTCCGTTTCACATGTGTTAATATTTTTGTATGATTCAATTGTTTACTGTTACTACAGAGAATACTGTTACATTTTTAAGTTTTAGCAAATAGATTCAAGGGGTCCATAATAGATCTTGTCAAATGTTTGAAAACATGCAAAAACAGCAAAGACAAAACTGAGAGAGAGTGTCATTCAGATGCTATGGCTGACATAGTTCCTCAACACAACCAGTGGAATTTTCTCATGATCCTTTATCCAGTACTACCTCCCCATAGAGCTCTGCTTTGATTAAATAAATAAGCAAATAAATACTTTAAAACTCTCAGTGTTTTTAATCTTTGAAAATATTGCAAGAGCCAGCAGTACAACTTGTACATGCACACACACACACACACACACACACACAC
>JADRCD010189348.1:3024-32898 GCA_019843815.1 Montemys delectorum
TCTCTCTCTCTCTCTCTCTCTCTCTCATTCTCTCTCTAACACACACAAATACAGACACATACACACACACACTTTAACAAGTAATTTTTAAGTCTTAACATTTATCTATAGTGTACAGTGGTTAAAATCCAAGATTTTGGAGTAATTCATTAGAAAAGGGCTCCCGACTTTGCATGATTGGCTGTGATTTTTGTAATTGTTTCCATTGGTTGCAAATAGAAATTACCTTCAGGAGGATGTGGTCTACACTTATCTGTGTATGTAAAGATAAACAGTGTCTCCTAGAAATTACAGATGCTACCCTTACTAAATCTCACCACCATTCTTTGCCTGAACGTGACCTGAATAAGGACAATCTCAATAGACAGGTTAACATAGAAAGGGGAAGCTCACAGGGTGTTAAACCTGCACAAAGAACTACAAGCAACTAAGGAATTCCAAGAGTGGGAGAAATACTCTTTCTAGGAGAAGAGCATACCAATTAGTTTTTCCAATGCCAAAGAGCCATCTCTGAAAACAAATACTTACAAGTAATTTATATAGGTTGAGCAGGTTATAGTTTTATGTTCCTAAATGTATATTCATATTAGAGAAAAAAAGGCCATGAAGTTGAAAGACAACAAGCAGAGGGGTAGAAGGGAAGGTTTGGAGGAAAAACAAAGGGGAAGGGAGGAATGATGTGATTATACTATAATCTCAAATGATAAAAATATTATTGGGGCTGAAGCATTGGTATGGTGGGTAATAACTTGGGGATCTTACAGAGGACCAGTGTTTGATCCCTAGAGTCCAGATGGTAATACACCTTAGTGTGTAATGTTAGTTTCTGAAATCAGAAGCCTGCCTCTGGTTTTCACAGGTTCAAGCACAGATACACATACAGGAAAAACACTCAAACCCTTCTCCCCAAAATTAGAAAATAAATTACTTATTGCAAAAACACAATTATGAAAGTTGCCCATTGTTTATTTAAAAATAAATTTAAATGAGAACACAATTGTTAGCTTTGTATGTAGCTATACCTTCTTAATTGAAACCTTTCTTTCAGAAGACAGGAAACCTGTTTATAACATACAGGAAGTAAATGAAATATGCAAGGTACAGAAAGTAAGTTAAACTCATAACGGCTCTTGTACCTTCTGAAAGTTACACAGGTCACAAAACCCCTCCCTGAGGTCAT
This sequence comes from Montemys delectorum, assembly GCA_019843815.1. Classification (NCBI taxonomy): domain Eukaryota; kingdom Metazoa; phylum Chordata; class Mammalia; order Rodentia; family Muridae; genus Montemys; species Montemys delectorum. The sequence goes on from JADRCD010189348.1 coordinate 4,205, forward strand.
ACAAACACTGATAATTGCTGCCCAGAGAAGATTTTCCAACCAGTGCAGCTGCCTTCAAGTGGTGCAATGAGCTACCTCGAGGCTGCTTTTTAAGTTACAATCTAGGCTTTAGTGGGTAATGTTGTGATGAATCTGCCTTTGAGTTATCTATGCTATTGAGGAAGTGATCCCACACCCATGCTCCCATTAGTACACCTGGCCAACTTCCTGGATCTCTAGGCTATATATGAGCTCAATCTTTTCTTTGATCTGCTGTCAGTGTTTTTGCTGGGAAGAGAAGATGTTTGTTTATGGTCCACCAAAACAGTTACATACCATTTAGAGACCAGTTAGCTATCAGTAAGTAGGTGATTCATTTCAGGCAAGTTAACCTCTGTTGTCTCACAGTGTCTTCATCCACAAAGTAGGATGATTGTAATAGAATTCACCTCATAATATTATGGGAATTAAAGGAGACTCAGTATATAAAAGTGAACTGTTCCTGGCACGTAGGACTACCAAAGTGCTAGCAGTTGTTATTGGATATATCCTCCCTGGAAACTTTCCCAGTCTTATAGGGATTACTCTGTATTATTTCTTTGGAGTCAATTTGTCTTATTTCCCATTAGACTTTAATCAGCATGAGAAGAACTATACATGCCAATATTTTATATCAAAAGCCTAGTACAAGGCTGATCATGTAATAAGAACCAACATTATTTATGAACAGATGAAAAAATAAGTAGAATAATAGAATCCAGAATGATTTTGAATATCATTTCCTCCATTTAACTCTCCTCTTTACATCATATGGAAACAAGCTCAATGTTAGAACAAATTCCTAGTTTCATCGCCTATAATATGAATTCTCATGAAGCTCTAACTCCTAAATGGGATTTATTCATATTAAAGTTATTGTGTGAGCTGTGATACTCACTCATTGTTTCCAATATCTACAACCACGTAGATTTTCTTCAGCATGCTATTTCTTCACATTTTAAGTGACAGATATTTCATTTTGCCAAAGCCTGCTCCCTTTACAGTTGTCTCAAATTTATTCTACCACATTTCATTATATCTAGCTTCAGACTCAAGAATAGGAGACATTCTCTCCATAGGTGGCTCATTTTTATTTCAACAGTGTACATTGGAGTACAACATACATTTTCCAAAGTATATTCTAGGGAGTGATATCTCCACAGATGTTAGAACACATGACTGTAAAATTAAAAATTTATAATAAGTTTGGGAAATGTTGTGGTAAGCAAGATTAAATTGATACCTTTTTGTAAGAATTTTTTAGAGTTTTAAATATTCAAATGTGTTTTGTGAATCTCCAAAGGTTCTTGTAATATGTAGCTTGTGTCAAAATTAGTATTTGACCAAAGAAATAATTTATGTTTCCTAGGGCATCTTACAGACCTACTCTTACAAGAAAAGCTCATGTAGACATTTTAAATAAATATTGGTTTAATTTTTTTTAGGCATCTTAAGATACTGCTTTTGAAAATAATATTTTTTCTATATTTTAAACAAACTGTTAATTTCTAATTGCTAAAATTGAGTCCTATAGAGGTTCTTTTTGTTCATGCTACTAATCCTTTTCCAGGCTATCTAACAGTGGTATGAGATATTGGTGCTAACAGTATTCAATATACCAATATTCAAATATCACTATATTAAAGTTTATGCTTCATTGAAATTTTCTTGCTTTCTTTTCATGTACATTAATGCTCAGGATCCCAGCTAGGACATCCTACTAGATTTAATAGTGCTGGCTTTAGGTTCCTCTTAGTTGTGGCAGCATCTCCTATTGCAGATCCATTTTCTTCCTCTTTTATTTTTATTTTTTACTTTTTGATAAACCTGACAGTTTTATGACTCTGTATTTTCAGAATGTGTCTCAGTTAGGATTTCTCTAACAATGTTTCTCATGATGAGATTTACTTTGTTTGAGAAAGCTCACAGTGATGAGGGTCTTTTGGCTCACATCTTATCTAGGTGTATATCATCCATTTCTTTTATAACATTAACCACTTTGGTTGAAGAATTGTTTGTCAGGTTCATATTGTAAGCTTACTTTCCACATATTCCTACACATAACCCATGTTCTGTTACTCTTTGGTACATTAAAGGAACGTGTTTGCATAAACTTTTGCATATATTTTGCCATCTTCCACATACTATATTTGTTTAACTATTGATTTTTTATCATCAAAGTCTCATGAATATTTATATTGTAATTCAAGCTCCAATACAACCATACCCGAAATTTTTTCTTGATAAAGAATCTTGGTACATGGTCCAGAGATTTTAACCTTGCCTCGCTAGTAAGCTATGCTGTCCTTGAATTGTAATCCTCCTGCCTTAGGCTCTCAAGTGCAGAGATTATGAGCAAGTCTATCATGCATATAGATCTGCTTTACTTTGGATCAAATAATTCAGCTTTGTTCAATAGAAGCTTCCTAAGGTGGATCCTTTTTCACTTCTATAGAAGCCAAAAATTGCGTGTTTGTGCATATTTTTGTCTCTTTTATCCTTCTTGCTCATCTTGCGTATTTTCTGTCTCTGTTCTATAATTGTCTTCCTCAAATAATTCTTATTGACTCTATTAAAAAATACTGTAATGATAAACCAAGATCTGGGTGATAGACTTACATATTGTTCCCCAAGTGACTTTCCTTTTAGGCCTTCAACTTACAGAGAAAGGGTAAATTTGTAGATTATAATATATTTAACCTATATCTTTAATAGTAAATTAAATACATCTTGCAGCTGTATTTCCACACAACACATTCCATCTCTTTGCTTTCGGCATTAGTAACTTCCTACTCTTTGATAACTTGAGCCCATCATTTTCTAGTTATCAACATATTATTATTGATGCTTAGGACATGTGTAGTGGTATTAAAAAGTGTTGAGAAATTTTGTTGGTCAAAGCTGCTTTATCAATTAAAGTCTGGTGCTACTTATAATTCATGCCAGCATTAGTTTTTACATTTACTTCTAAAATCAGTCACTTTAGCAATTCCCCCCTCCATTGGTTCTGTAGGAAAAGCTGATGCATTATTATTGTTACATGTTATCAAACCTAAATTATGACTTTAATATTGTCACCAGTTGGCTGGTAACAATGATGTGGCTCTAAGGATGTGAACACTGAGATTGAGGCAGTATCAAAATTGCCAGGCTCATGTCCACTCATGTCAACATGTTTAGGACTTAGTAGTGAATTGAAGGATAAAGTGGTGATTTCTTCACGCAGTGCAGGCTCCTTTTTCTCTAGAACCTTAATTAACTCACTGACACTCTTTTGTATTACTTTCCTGCTGTGTTTTCACTTCCAATCTGAATGGTTTGCCTCAAGAGTTACTCTTTAAAAATTACTCTTCTGTCCCTAACACTTTTGGCACTTTTGACTGTTCCAGAATTATCTCACTGACAAAATTTCCTTGATACTGAAGTACATTTTCTTTGCCAACAATTTGAGGACCAATTTACTTTCAAATAATGTAAGTGGTATTTAGCCTAATTTCTAAGAAACGTGGCTTTACCATATTCATTTATAAATAAGGAGTTGGCAATGTAGGAACAGGAAGTAAGTTTCTGAAGCCTGTACAGTTGTGAAGCAGTCACACAAAGACACACCCTGAATATCTTCTTCCAATTTAATACATCATAGAGCTGCCTATAGCGGAAAGTACCTACTTGGACTTATACTGTTAGAATGTTTCACTCTTGAGAAGATTTTGAGGATATGAATTATTTTACTGTCATTATTAGAACTCACAGTACTATATGCATGTGACCATGGTAAGAGTAGAATTCTCCAAGGTACTGCTTAACCACATAACTGGCAATGTCATAACTAAGTCATGTCCACTTTAAAATTCAGGTAAGTTTTTATGTGTCATGGTTTTCCTTATTTTCTTCAAACAAATCCAACTTGGATATTAACCAGAAACACAGCATTTTGTTTTATTTACTTCAGTGATGTGAATGTACCTGCCCAGCCTTCCTTATATAACTTATTTCTGTTGAGGTTTCATCTGTCATTATGTGTTGTAGTGCTAAATACTGGCCCCCAAGACCTAGTTGCCCTAGGGATGAGTAAATCCTCATCTACACCAAGTGATATTATATAATCTTGCTCCTTAACTTAAAACTATTGGTTGAATAAAGATGCCTACAGTCTATACCTGGGCAGAAAAAATGTAGGTGGAACTTCAGTTTCCAGGGCATGGGGTCTGAGCAGAGGACAATAGGGAGAGGAAAGTCAAGAATGAAGAAAACATCATGGGGTAAGGGATTATGAGAACTGGCCACCAGGGCTGGCCAATTGGAATACGATCAAGCCAGAAGGAACATGACAAGTCACAGCTCTGAGTTATTGTTGCAGAAGTAGAGAAATAGCTTAAAGGATTAATATATTCCTAGTTCTAGTGTTATTTAGGCTACATATGATGTTTTATCTCTTTTATTTTGGAGACAAATAATAAAACGTGAGGTAGAAACCCCTAATTAATTATTATCATAACACATTTCTTCATTCAAATTAACTAAGTGGTAGACCTATAAAGTAGCATTCCTGATACTATCCATTGTTTATCCTGATTCCAGTGAAGCCATCATTATATGTCATAAACTCTTTTCTACCTTTCTCCATTCATGTTTAGCCAGGAAATGCTAGTTGCTGATGACTGGATCTTTTAAAGAAGTAGCTATGATAAATTTGTAAGGGCAACTACCTCTTTTAATCTCTGGTTGTTTCACACACACACACACACACACACACACTCAATCATACACATACACACACATACACACATACACACAAACACACATTCAATCACACACACACAGATATACACACACACACACATTCAATCATACACACACAGATACACACACACAGAAAAGACAGTGAAAGAACACAGTACAGTGTCTACTTATAAATGAGTATAGAAGATTTATATGAAACAAGTCTTGATCTTGAGTCACAGCCTCCACAACTGTGAGAAAGTGTGCTACATAGTTGATGGTATCTTGCTTTCATAGCATAAACAGAATGATGCTCTAATGTTATTTCCTACATTTTTGTGTTTTTATGTCTCCTAAAATATATGCTTCTTTTAATAGAAAACGTTCTCTTCTTTGTAACACACAGCTCTAAATAAGATTTCTTCATGAAATCCCTCTAGTCAGTACTCAGGACTCTTCTCTCACAGAAGAGGAGGCAAAAAGAGTAGAGAAGACAGAGGAGAAAGAGGGCACCAGGAGAACAAGGCCCTCTAAAACAACTAAAAAAACACATAGGAACTCATGGAGACTGAAGCAGAAATCACACGGCCTACAAGGGTCTCCACTAGGTTCAATGAACATTCACTATAGTTCTCAGTTTAATACTTTCATGGGACTCCATAATGTATAAACAAACAAACAAACAAACAAACAAAACCAGGAGTAACCATTCTTGGGTTTTTTTATTTTTCTGTTAGTTTTCCTTGTCCAACATTTTATGATGTTTTTTGTATTTTCTTATCATATTTTATTTAATTAGAAAAGTAAAAGTAAAAATAAACAGCCTTTTTGTCATTTTCATATCCCCTTATTGTAAAGAGCACTCAAAACATATATACATATATATATGAAGAACAGCTAACTGAGTATGGCTAATTTACAGAAATCAACAGTAACTTATTTATAAATCGTGATTTAACCTTCTTTGTAATAGGATTTACATTCTATTATATATCTATATGATTTCATCCAGAATATATCTAGTGTAAAAGGAGTTGGAGTTTGGTAAATACATCTAGTGTAAATGGAGTTGGAGTTTGGTAGTTCAGTGATTTAGAATTTTCCTAGTAAGTATGTGGTCCTGTATAAGATTCCTTACACTATAAAAAGAAAAGGAAAAATGTTCATCCTGGGGTGGCCTTGGTGGTAACAGAGTGACTTAGGTTCCTGTCCCTGGGACAGGGCACCATTAATACTGAAAATATACAAAGAACTAAAGAAGTTAGACTCCAAAACATCAAATAATTCAATAAAAAAATGGGATATGGAGTTAAATAAAGAATTCTGAACAGAGGAATCTCAAGTACTGAGGAGAATTTAAAGAAATGTTCAACGTTTTTGTGTGTGTGTGTGGGTTGTTTTTCCTGTATTCTGAACTTCAGGGCTAATAACCACTTATCAGAGAGTGCATACCATATGTGCTCTTTTGAGATTGGGTTACCACACTCAGGATGATATTCTCTGTCGAGACCGTCTTGTCCAGCAAGAAAGACACAACCAGAGAGCTCTTCTTTAAGCAGTTTATTCAGGACCTTAATACAATCTTCTGACCCCAAGGGCAACACCTCAGGCCCTTAAATGCTCTACACCAAGCCTATCACACGAGGCCACGTGGAATGTACAGATAGGATGCCAAATGTGGAAGCAAACCAGGACAACAGGCACAGCCAAATAAGGAGTTGTTTATCACTCTAGGGCTCTAGCAAGGAGGCAAGGAGTAGAAGCCGGCGCCATCTCAGGGCGTGGTCCAGTGCTCTCCACAGTTCCCCTTGTTTGTTTTGCAGTGAAACGGGCAAGAACAGAGGTCTGATCTCTGATGATAGAAACAGGGACATGGTACTACCCCTCCTCAGGCTTCATGTCTCCCAGGGAGGGCCAGACCCATCTGATGCCTTTTCCACAGAGACAGGTTCTGGGGCATCAACCTGTATGCAATCAGACATGCTCTTCTTGATAGATGTCCAGTGCTCTCCACAATTCTCCAGATCCATTCATTTTCCAAAGAATTTCATACATTCATTGTTTTTAATAGCTGAGTAGTACTCCATTGTGTAGATGTACCACAATTTCTGTATTCATTCCTTTGTTGAGGGACATCTGGGTTGGTTCCAGTTTCTGGGTTTTATAAATGAGGCTGCTATGAACATGGTGGGGCATGTATCCTTATTATGTGTTGGAGAATCTTCTGGGTATATGCCCAGGAGTGGTATAGTTAAGTCCTCTGGTAAAACTATGTCCAATATTCTGAGGAACTGCCAAACTGATTTTCAGAGTGGTTGTACCAGCTTGCAATCCCACCAGCAATGAAGTAGTGTTCCTTTTTCTCCACAACCTCTCCAGCATCTGCTGTCACTTGAGTTTTTTATCCTAGCCAATCTGACTGGTATGAAATGGAATTTCAGGGTTGTTTTGATTTGCATTTCCCTGATGACTAAGGATGTTGAACATTTCTTTAGGTATTTCTCAGCCATTCAATATTCATCAGTTGAGAATTCTTTGTTTAGCTCTGTACCCCATTTTTTAATAGGGTTATTTGGTTCTCTGGAGTCTAACTTCTTGAATTCATTGTACATTGTACATTAGATCTTAGCCCTCTATGAGATATAGGATTGGTAAAGATCTTTTCTCAATTTGTTGGCTGTCATTTTGCCCTATTGACAGTGTCCTTTGCCTTACAGAAGCTTCGCAACTTTATGAGGTCCCATTTGTCAATTCATGATCTTAGCACATATGCTATTGGCGTTCTGTTCAGGAAATTTTCCCCTGTGCCTATATGCTCGAGGTTCTTCCCCACCTTCCTTTTTATTAATTTCAGTGTATCTGGTTTGATATGAAGGTCCCTGATCCGCTTGGACCTGAGCTTTGTACAAGGAAATAGGAATAGATTGATTTTCATTTTTCTACATGCTAACCGTCAGTTGAGCCAGCATCATCTGTTGAAAATGCTCTTTTTTCCACTGTATGGTTCTAGCTCCTTTGTCAAAGATCAAGTGACCATAGGTGTTTGGGTTCATTTCTGCATCTTCAATTCTGTTCCATTGATCTACCTGCCTGTCACTGTATCAATACCATGCAGTTTTTTTTACCATAATTGCTCTGTAGTACAGCTTAAGGTCCGGGATTGTGATTCCACCAGATGTTCCTTTATTGTTGGGAATAGTTTTGGCTATCCTGTGTTTTTTGTTGTTCCTTATGAATTTGCAAATTGCTCTTTCTAAGTCCGTGAAGAATTAAGTTGGAATTTTGATGGGGATTGCATTGAATCTGTAGACTGCCTTCGGCAAGATGGCCATTTTAACTATATTAATCCTGCCAATCCACAAGCATGGGAGATCTTTCTATCTTCTGAGATCTTCAATTGCCTTCTTCAGAGACGTGAAGTTCTTGTCAAACAGATCTTTTACTTGCTTGGTTAGAGTTACACCAAGGTATTTTATATTATTTGTCACTATTGTGAAGGGTGTTGTTTCCCTAATTTCTTTCTCCCCCTATTTATCTTTTGTGTAGAGGAAGGCCTCTGATTTGCTTGAGTTAATTTTATATCCAGCTATTTTTCTGAAGTTTTTATCAGGATTAGGAGCTCTCTGGTGGAATTCTTGGGGTCACTTAATTATACTATCATGTCAGCAACTAGTGATAATTTGACTTCTTCCTTTCCAATTCGTATCCCTTTGATCTCCTTTTGTTGTCTAATTGCTCTGGCTAGGACTTCAAGTACAATATTGAATAGGTAGAGCGAGAGTGGGCAGCCTTGTCTAGTTCCTGATTTTAGTGGGATTGCTTCAAGTTTCTCTCCTTTTAGTTTGATGTTGGCTACTGGTTTCCTGTATGTTGCTTTTACTATATTTAAGTATGGGCCTTGAATTCCTGATCTTTCTAAGACTTTTATCAAGAAGGGATGTTAGATTTAGTCAAATGCTTTCTCAGCATCTAATGAGATGATCATATGTTTTTTTTCTTTGAGTTTGTTTATATAGTGAATGGATTTCTGTATATTGAACCATCCCTGCATCCCTGGAATGAAGCCTACTTGATCATGGTGGATGGTCATATTGATGTGTTCTTGGATTCAGATTGTAAGAATTTTATTGAGTATTTTTGCATCAATATTCATAAGGGAATTTGGTCTGAAGTTTTCTTTCTTCATTAGGTCTGTGTGTGGTTTAGGTATAAGAGTAATTGTGGCTTCATTGAACGAATTGGGTAGAATGCCTTCAGTTTCTATCTTGTGGAATAGTTTGAGAAGTATTGGTATTCAGTCTTCTTTGAAGGTTTAATAAAACTCTGCACTAAACCCATCTGGTCCTGGGCTTTTTTTGGTTGGGAGGCTATTAATGACTGTTTCTATTTCATGAGCAGATATGGGACTGTTTAGATTGTTGATCTGATCTTGATTTAACTTTGGTACCTGTCATCTGTCTAGAAAATTGTCCATTTCATCCAGGTTTTCCAGTTTTGTTGAGTATAGGCTTTTGTAGTAGGATCTCATGATTTTTTGGATTTCCTCAGTGTCTGTAGTTATATCTCCTTTCTTTCATTTCTGATCTTGTTAGTTAGGATACTGTCTCTGTACCCTCTAGTAAGTCTGGCTAAGGGTTTATCTATTTTGTTGATTTTTCTCAAAGAACCAGCTCCTGGTTTGGTTGATTTTTTGTATAGTTCTTTTTGTTTCTATTTGGTTGATTTCAGCCCTGAGTTTAATTATTTCCTGCCTTTGACTCCTCCTGGGTGAATTTGCTTCTTTTTGTTCTTGTGCTTTCAGGTATGCTGTCAAATTGCTGGTGTAGGTGTACTCCAGTTTCTTTTTGGTGGCACTTAGAGCTATGAGTTTACCTCTTAGGACTCCTTTCATTGTGTCCCATAAGTTTCAGTATGTTGTGGCTTCATTTTCACTAAACTCTAGAAAGTCTAATTTCTTTCTTTATTTCTTCCTTGACCAAGTTATCATTGAGTAGAGTGTTGTTAAGCTTCCACTTGTATATGGGCATTCTATTGTTTATATTGTTATTGAGGAGCAGCCTTAGTCCATAGTAATCTGTTAGGAAACAAGGAACTATTTCAATCTTCTTGTATCTGTGGAGGCCTTATTTGTAACCAATTATATGCTCAGTTTTGGAGAAGGTACCATGAGGTGCTGAGAAGAAGTTATATCCTTTTGTTTTAGGATAAAATGTTCTATAGATATCTATTAAATCCATCTGTTTCATAACTTCTGTTAGTCTCACTGTGTCTTTGTTTAGTTTCTGTTTCCATGATCTGTCCATTGCAGAGAGTAGGGTGTTGAAATCTCCCACTATTATTGTGTATAGTGCAATGTGTGCTTTGAGTTTTAGTAAAGTTTCTTTTATGAATGTAGATGCCCTTTGATTTGGAGCATAGAGGTTCAGAATTGAGAATTCATCTTAGTAGATCATACATTTGATAAATATGAAGTGTCCTTCCTTATCTTTTTTGATCACTTTAGGGTGAAAGTCGATTTTATTTCATATTAGAATGGCTACTCTAGCTTTCTTCTTGGGACCATTGGCTTGGTGAATTCTTTTCCAGCCTTTTATTCTGAGGTAGTATCTGTCTTTCTGACTGAGGTGGATTTCCTGTATGCAACAAAATGTTGGGTCCTGTTTATATACCCAATCTTATAGTCTATGTCTTTTTATTGGGGAATTGACTCCATTGATATTAATCAATATTAAGGAAAAGTAATTGTTGCTTCCTGTTATTTTTGTTGTTAGAGCTAGAATTCTGTTTATGTGGCTATCTTCTTTTAGTTTTGTTGAAAGATTACATTTTTGCTTATTCAGAGATGTAGTTTCTCTCCTTGTGTTGGAGTTTTCCATTTATTACCTTTGGAAGGGCTGGATTTGTGGAAATATATTGTGTGAATTTGGGTTTGTCATGGAATACTTTGTTTTCTCCATCTATGGTGATTGAGAGTTTTGCTGGGTATAGTAGTCTGGGCTGGCATTTGTTTTCTCTTAGGGTCAGTATGAAATCTGCCCAGGATCTTCTAGGTTTCATAGTTTCTGGTAAGAAGTCTGGTGTAATTGTGATTGGCCTGAATTTATATGTTACTTGACCTTTTTCCCTTACTGCTTTTAGTAGTCTTTCTTTGTTTTGTGCATTTGTTGTTTTGACTATGATGTGGTTGGAGGAATTTCTTTTCTGGTCCAGTCTATTTGGAGTTCTATAGGCTTCTTGTATGTTCATGGGCATCTCTTTCTTTAGGTTAGGGGAGTTTTCCTCTATAATTTTGTTGAAGATATTTACTGGCTCTTTAAGTTGGAGGTATTCACTCTCTTCTATACCTATTATCCTTAGTTTCAGTCTCCTCATTGTGTCCTGGATTTCCTGGATGTTTTGGGTTAGAATCTTTTTGCATTTTGCATTTTCTTTGACTGTTGTGTCAATATTTTCTATGGTGTCTTCTGCCCCTGAGATTCTCTATCTTTTGTATCCTGTTGGTGATGCTTGCATCTGTTTCCTCACTTCTTTCCTAAGATTTCTATCTCCAGAGTTGTCTCTCTTTGTGATTTCTTTATAGTTTCTACTTCCATTTTTAGGTCCTGGATTGTTTTGCTCAATTCCTTCACCTGTTTCTTTGTGTTTTCATTTAATTCCTTAAGGGATTTTTGTGTTTCCTCTTTAAGATCTTCTACTTGTTTACTCAAGGATCCACCACCATCACTTGGAGGCTGAGAGGATTCTGTCCATGCTGCCCTTTGACTCATGAGTCCTGTGCCTCCAGGCTGGTCCCACCTTAGAATGTCACCAGAAAAAAAATGGTGGATCTCATCTGAGTCCCTGAGTTAAAGCACTCCCTCTCAACATTCTTAAATATCAGGAAAATGAAAGTCAAAATGATCTTGAGATTCCATCTTACAAACAGAATGGGATCAAAAACTCAAATGACAATACATGCTGATAAGGATATGGATAAAGAAGAATATTTCTTGATTGCTGATGGGATTGCAACTGGTAGAACCACTTGGGAAATCAATCTGTTGGTTTCACAGAAAACTAGAAATAGACCTACCTTAAGACCATACCATTCCTGGGCATATATTCAAAAGATGTTCCACTATACCACAAGGACTTTGCTTCACTATGTTCATAGCAGCCTTATTTGTAATAGCTAGAAGCTCAAAACAACCTAGATTGTAGGGCCTGAGTGCCTGACTGCTGCAACCTGGGTCTCTCTCCTGCTGCTGATAGCCTGCAGAGGGACAAGTTAGTAAAAAAGGATGCAATGTATAAATGAGATATTTTATTAGAGGAAAGAGAAAATAGGCCAGTTAAGTAGAGAGAAGAAAAAAAGAAGAAGGAGAGGAGAAGAGAAGGAGAAAGGGAGGGAGAAAAAAATAAAAGAAAGCATGAGAGCAAGAAAGCCAGAAAGAGATCAAAGAGCAGAAAAGAGAGGAAGAAAGCAAGAGAGGAGACAAAAGTAAGAGAAGAGGCAAAGAGCAAAAGAGTAAGAGAAGGAAGAGGGGGCAAACTGCCCTTTATATTGTATGGAGTGTGGCTATCTGTCTTCGGGGTGAGGCATGCCTGGCTGTGGTCAGATGACTGGTGGTAGGGTCCAGCTAGAATGCAGGGAGCTTGGGGCTTTGTCTGCCTGATAGAGCTCACATCTCCTGCAGAGGCAGCTGTGAACAGTTGTGACTGAAACAGGAGCCAAAGATTCAGGAGTTATAGCCAAGCTCCTTCTGCTTCCTTCAGGAGGAAACCACCTAATATGGTTTTCCAGGATTCAAGGCCAATTACTCCACTGAGCCTAAGTTACCTGAACAGACCACTACCCCACACTAGATGTCTCTACACCAAAGAATGGATACTGAAAATGTGGTTCATTTACATATTAGAATATTATTCACTTATTAAAAGCAAGATCTTCATGAATTTTACAGACAAATGGATGGAACTAGAAAATATCCTGAGTGATGTAAACCAAACCCAAAAGGATTTGCATGGAATATATTCACTGATAAGTGGATATCAATGAAAAAGTTCAATACACCTATGGAACAACTCACAGACCCTAGGAAGTTTACAAAGAAGGAAGGCTCAAGTATGGTTATTTCAATCCCAATTAGAAGTGGGAACAAAGTTATCAAAGGAGGCAGAGGGAGGGAAGTCATTGGGAGAGGGGAAGGCAAAAGTTGGGATCAGGTATGGGAGGAGACAGGAGAGTAACCCAGAGGGCCAGGAGAATGAATGGAAATATGTAGCAATGTGGCTTGGTGGGCAGGTACAACCTCTAGAAAGTCCAAGAGACATAGGATGTGAGTGGCTCCCAGAACTCAGTGCAGATGACATTACTCAAAATGCCCAACAGTGGGGAGATGGAACCTGAAGAGACCACCTCCAGAAGATAGACATCCCCCCTAGTTGACCCATGGAGCCACCCATAGATCTTTAAAATATTGACCCAAAATTATTCCTGTAGAAAGGAAATACAGAGACAAAAATGAATCAGAGACTGAAGGAAAGGCCTTCCAGTAATGGGTCCAACTTCTGATCCATCCTATGTGCAGGCACGAAGCCTAACACTATTACTGATGCCATGTTGTGCTCATGGACAAGAACCTAGTATGGTTGTCCTCTGAGAGGCTCTACCATCAGATCACTGAGACAGATATAGATACTTATAGCCAACCGTTGGACTGAGGTTGGGGATTGTGATGGAAGAGTTAGGGGGATTTCAGCCCCATAGAATAAACAACAGTATTAACTTACCTGGACCCCACTGAGCTCACAGAGTCTAAGTCACCAACCAAAGAGCATATGATCCTGACTGCCTTGTCTGTCCTCAGTGGTAGAGGATGTGCCTAATCCTGATGAAACTTGATGCCCCAGGGAAATGGGATGATGGCAGGGGTGAGGTAGGGATGAGTGGGTAGGTGGAATGCACCTTCTCAGAAGCAAAGGAAAGGAATGGGGGAAATGGGATGAAAAAACCCAGGAGCAGCAACTGGGAATGGTGGAAACATTTGGAATATAAATAAGTAAAATAATTTAATCAAAAGAAAAGGAAAAATACAAAAGAAAATAAAGAATTCTACATTTAGCTATTTAAAGTATCATTCCATGGTTACAGAAGTATCATCATCATCCAACCACTAATATTGGTCAGATATAAAGCTATGATCCATACTAATTCTTGGAATTTTCTGGCACATTTTGTGAATGTCCACTAATGTCAACATGCATCTTTATTTCAATCTACTGGATCCAGAGCCTATTATCATGTCAAATTCTTTTCACAGTAAATGAATATTCTTCTTTCACTCCACTCTAGCAGCACTTCTAGTTATTTCTCTCAAAGTCTATCAAAAGGTTAATTTTGCTTTATTCAACTTACCCTCTTAAGGCATCAATCTCTCTTCTTTCTAAAATTCAGCCCCAAATAAAATTTATTTTGTCATCATTATTTTGATTATTCTGTCTGTTTTATGCTAATACAATGATGATTATATTATACCTCTATAGTACAGCTTGATATCAAGAACAGTGATTTCACCAGATGTTCTTTTATTATAGAGGAATGCTCTGGCTATCCTGTTTTTTTTTGTTTTGTTTTGTTTTATTTTGCCATGAAGCTGAATAGTCTTTCAATACCTGTAAATAATTATGTTGGGATTTTGATGGGGATTGCGTTGAACCAGTAAGTTATTTTTTGGTAAAATGGTTGTTTTTACTGTTACTTCTACTGATCCATGAACATGAGAGATCTTACTATCTGATGTCATCTTCAGTTTCTTTTTTAAATACTTGAGTTTAATAGTACAAGTCTTTCATTTGTTTAGTTGTCTCCAAGGATGTTGTTTCCATGATTTCTTTCTCAGCTTGTTTGTCATTTGTATGTACAAGAGCTAGTAATTTTTATGAGTTCATCTTGTATCCAGCCACTTCATTAGAAGTCTTTTTCAGATGTAGGAACTCCTTCATATAATTTTTGAGGTTGATTAATATATATCATATCTTCTTCAAATAGCAATATTTTGATTTTCTCCTTTCTAAATTGCATCTTGCCGATGATCCCCTTCTTGCTTGTTGTCTTATTGCTCCAGCTAGAACTACAATTGCTATATTGAATAGATATGAAGAAATAGTGGACAGCTCTTTCTTGTTCCTGATTTTAGTGGAATTGCTTTGAGTTCTTTCCATTTAATATGTTGTTGATCATGGATACAGGGAACTGCCTTTATATCTTTAAGTATTCTCCTTGTATCCATGATCACTCCAGAATTTTAATAATGAAGTAATTATGGTAGTTCATTTTGGAACAGTTTCCTCATATTCTCCCTTTCAACTGCTGCCTTGCTAGCTCTCCTTGCCATTCTTGTCCTCTGAATTCAGTACTGTGTTGGCATGAAAATGTGTTATGTGTTTTGAGGAAGAGACCATGATATTTAAGATTTGGTTGTTACTATGGTTTAAATATTTTCTATTGCACCTTGTTCAAACTGTCAATATTTTTGTCAGCTAACAGGTAGTCAGGAACAAATGTATGCAACACCCTCTGACAAAACTGGGCAGTCCAAGTTCAGAGCACATTTGCATGCATTCTCCAGGTACTTCCTGTGTTCCTCACCACATCCTCTGATGACTCACAAATCAATGTGCTTTTACGTATTAACTTCTTTAATGCCTCACTGCCATTTCACTAAAAATCAGAACTGTTCATTTGTTTCTACCCACATCCTATATATTTGGACATCACTGAAATCATTTATACCACCCTACTACTGACCTCTTCTGATTTGCCACTTATGCATTACCAACTTTCAGTTCCACTAAGTCAAGTTTCCCTCTTTCTTTGTTTCTTTGTTTTTTTTTCTTTCTTTCTTCCTCCCTCCCTTCCTTCCTTTCTTTTTTCTTTTCTTTCTTTCTCTTAAACTTCAAATTTTATTTCTCTCCCATCCATCCTCCAACTGTTTCATATCCTATACTTCCTCTCTGCTCCTTGTCTCCATGAGGATGTTCCCACCCCTATCCCCATCCTACCAGACCTCTAAACTCCCTGGGGCCTCCAGTCTTTTGAGGGTCAGGTGCAGCCTCTACATCTGAGTAGTAATTAGGATCCATAAAATCTATATATTGATTCGTTGTTGCATTTGATCTCATCTGTCCTTGGATTATGTAAACCCTGAAATTATTTGGTTATGGAAATAAAACCTACAGTAGTTTATTTTCAAATTTTCTTTCCTTCCTTCTTTTCTCCTTTTTCCTTTTTTCCTTCCTTTCTTTTTTTCTTGAAAAACTATCTCATTCAAAATCCTTGTAAGACACTTTTTCTGCATGTAAACCATTACAGTCGTCACTGAAAGTTTACAAAGTGCAGAAAAGTTGAGATAGTATCATAATAAACAGAAAATATTGACAATTTAACTTCAAAAATTGCTTGTATTTTACCAATTTGTTTCATCTAAAATGTTAATTTGTGGGCCATTTTTTTTTGGAATATTTTAAGTGAAATTTTGGATCTCTATTTGTTTCTTATGTAAATATTATAGTACTAGGACATGGTCTTAGGACAATGAAGCATTGAACTTCATTTCTCATTTCACTGTTAACATTAGAAATGCAAACACCAGCTTTATCATTCCTTCAAATTTAAAGTGACATAAGAAAGATTGGGAGCTTCTGGGCTTTGTTCAGATACATTAAGGTAAGGCTTCCTTCCTCTGGTCAAAAAGCTAAAATCTAAGTCCTACCTCTACTCCAGGGTAGAACACCCAACATTATAAACTTCCTAAAAGTAACAGTGAGTCTGGCTGGGCCCGAACAAGGGACCATTCCTACAGAATACCAATTCACCTAACTAAAGGGAGAGGACAAATGATTCTCTAGCAAATTAGATAAAGTACTATTCCTGCCCAGAAGCTCTTCTTTCTAGCAGTGGTTTATTGATATTTTGATCTATTCCATAAGGAAGGATTATGAAACTTCAGCTATGCAGCCTTCCTAACTTTCTGAATTAGGATTCAGAAGATGAATGAATCAAATGAATCAAATGAATCAATAAGTGAATCAATGAATGAATTATGTAACTTTTTCTTACTCCTGGGTATTCTTGTTTTATATTCAGGCCAAAGGCTGAACAAATTTTCTCTGGCACTCTGGGCTTTTTTACTCTCTTTGGAACTTTCTTCTTTGGCATGAAGCTTCCTATGTGATCAGTGGAGGCTTATTGAACACATGAGCCTAACTCAAAAGCCATGGCTTTATCTCTTCTTCTGACCTCTTGACTCTGGGCTGCTGCCAAGATTTAGAGCTTTCCTTCACTGGTGTGTTTGTTTGTTTTTCTATAACTCAAATAAAATTTTCCTAATAATTATACTGAGTTTGATTCTCACTTCCTTTTCTAAGAGAGTTCCCCTCATAACAAAAAGACTTAGGTATAATTCTCTAAATAAGTATTAGTGTGAGTGAGAAAAAATGCTTTGAGTTTTGGTCAGTTTATATTCAAAGTGGATGATTTTGGCTCAAGACACAGTTTTGCTTAGCCTATTGAATAAATCTTGTCTCATACATCTCTCTTACTTGGCAATTGATCGTTTTATACCTGAAATTACAAATATTACCTTCTCTATTTGTCTGTTTCTTGATTTCCTCTACAACAGCGTCCTTGCTCCTAGTCAGGTAGACAGAAGTAGAAGAAGATAGAATTTATATATATAAATTGAATTTGAAATAAAGAAATATAATATAACTTCTCTGATTTAAAATTTGTAAGATATATTTCAATGGTGAAACTCTTGATTTCTAATAATTTGCAGTCTTTTAGTTCTTAAAAACATACACAATAAGATAAGTACAAATTTGACTGGTAGAAAGATGGCTCATCAGTTGAGAGATCCTATTGATCTTCCAGAGGATCTGAATTTAGGTCCCAGAATTTACATCAAGTGGTTCATAGCTACTTGTTACTTCAGTGTCGGGTAGTCCCAGGCCCTCTTATGGCCTTTTTTGATACTGCACATTCATGATATATATACAGATATACAGAAGTATATACCTGTGTACATACACATACATTTTTTAAAAATTATTTAAAATTAAATAATTACATTTAAATTAAAATTTTAATTAAAAAATAAAAATTTTGTGTTATGCAACCACTGAAAACAATTTCAACATTTGTGTTGCAATGCTCTATGCTTGATATGCATAATTCACCTTTTACAATTTACATTTATTTCCTTTCAGATCACTGCATTCTTTTGTCATTTGTTTTTGATTTTCATCTTTATCAAGGTAAAATTGATAAATGGGAAGTGTATACATATAAGATATGTGATTTAATATAGGAATAATAACATGTATGTAAGTACATATATGTATGTATATATGAGAGGAGCCGGCCCTCAGCTCCATGGGTCTGGGTTCCCTCAGAATGGAGGTTTGCAAAGGACCTGGAAAATAAGAGGAGTCAAGAAACAAAGAGATGGAGACCAAGTAGCTTATCAAGTCTTCAATTTACTTAGGGATCTTTAGAACATTTATAGGGGCAGGTAAAAACTGAAACCGAATCTCCAGATACAAGACATACGCATAACATAAACACTTTAGCAAAAGTCAGATGCCAGAATCTCTGGCAACCCAAAGTCTCCAAGCAGGTAGGCATTTTAGCAGCTCAGTATCACTTCCAGGCGGCTGCCTTCAAAGGCAAACTGTCAGTGTAGCAGGCCATTGTTTAGCCCTGCAGGTGGCCCCATCTAAGCTTAGGCTGTCAGTTCTCTGCAGCAGAGCTGAGGTGGGAGGTGGGGGAGGGAGCCAACATCTCCTCCTTGTCTATTAGACAAAAAACAGGACTAAGGCATAATCAAACAATGCAGTCCTGCACAGGAATTTTTATGGTGCTTTGATGGATATCACCTTGTAGAAAATAATATGTACTGGCAGATATCTTTACCCGTCATCAAGGCCATGTGCATCTAGTTTGAATCCTACAAACCGGGCTTATTATGTGTTTTATCAAAAACACAGCCACTCGTTGCATGCCTCTGTCTTAGGTGGATTTTTGCCAGAGCCATAGCTTGTGGACCACAGGTTCTCAAAATGTACCCTCCTTCTGTGCACCTAATGCCAAGACATGCCTTTATTTGCCTGCAAAGTTCATGAGCCACCACAGTCTCTTTGAAGAATGCCTCTTTGAAGTTCTCAAAAGGTTGCTCACCATAGTGCTGAAGCTAAGTGTACGCCTCTGTTTGAGTTGCAAATTATTGGCTTTGACTTTGGAGATGGTAACCTAGAGAACAGTTCTCAGTTCCAAAGCACATTAGTCAGTCAGGCTAGCAACTTCGGGGTTTCACTAGCCTTTAGAATGTTAACACTGTGGAGGTAGCCAAAACTTTCTTGTTCCAAGAGTGAGCCGACAGATGTGAATTATTCGTTTAGTTTCGGGAGAAAGCAGTTTTCTGGATCAAAGTAGGCAGAAGCAAATTCAGAGCTGACAAAAAGACTGTCAGCTTAAAAACTAAAGAAAACAAAAGAAAAAAGACTTCTCAGTAGTGCATTTAAGCACATTTGCTAAGAAAGCTGTAGATCTGAGTTCACTTGCTGTATTAACCTTTCAGGGAGCCAATGTGCTTCATCCTCTTTCTGTGAAAAAATACACACGGACCCTCTGCCCTAGACCAAGACAGGGTCTGGTCCTTGCCAGGCATTGGTGAGCGGGTCCTTCCACCTTACCATGGCATATGAACTTGAAGTGTTAGGACACCAATGTTGGTCCATATCAGACTGACTTTTGATGTCAGTCTGAAAAAAATTCAAAACAAAAAGCACAAAGGCAAGGTGCACTTTTGGAGATTTAGGAGGAAACACATTCTCCCCATTAGTTTTCAAAATCCAGTTTTTAAGCATGTGATGTGCACGTTCAACATAGGATTGCTACATGGGGTTATAGGGGATTCCAGTTTTATGGCTAATGCCAAAATCTTTGCAAAAAGACATAAAGTTTTTGTCAATGTAACCTGGTCCATTGTCAGTTTTAATCACTTTGGGTAAGCCCATAACATTAAAGGCTTGTAAACAATGATCAATTACATTTCCAGAGGCTTCTCCTGTATGCAGGGAAGCAAATACAAATCCTGAACAAGTGTCAATACAGACATGTATATATTTAAGCTTTCCAAATTCTGAATAATGAGTTACATCCATCTGCCACATATGGTTGGGCATAAGGCCTCTTGGCTTTACCCCTAAATGCGGTACTGGAGATAAAATAATGCAATTAGGACATTGTTTAACAATCATTCTTGCTTGTTCTTTGGAAATTTTATGTTGAAGCCTCAGAGTCTGGCTAGATGGATGGAAATTATCGTGATCCCTTTTAGCTAATGCAACAGGATCTGAAACTAAAACCTCTCCTACCAGAGCTCTGTCAATAAAATTATTGCCTCTGGCTAATGGCCCAGGTAGACCTGAATGAGCTCGTATATGACCAATATAAAACTGATTTTTATGTGCAAGAATGATACTTTATAATTGTGAAAATAGGGACTCTGCTGTGGTATTAAAATTAAATGTACCACATGTCTCTAACAAAGGCACTGATTGGGCTACATACAAGCTGTCTGTGTAGAGATTAAAAGCATCAGATACAACTTGAAACACTTTTAATACTGCTGTTAATTCAGCAAATTGAGCTGAGAGACCAGGAGTTTCTATAACTACCTGTTGATTATTAATAAGATGTCCAGCTTGTCCTTTAGAGGAACCATCAGTAAATATCACAAGGGCATTACTCAAAGGCTATAAAGAAGTCACATTAGGAAGAATCACTTCATGCACATTTAAAAACTTTGAGTTTATCTTGAGGATAATGATTATCTATAATTCCTTGAAATCCTATCTGAGCAAGTAACCAGTCTGTGCTATTCTGTTTTAACCAGGGATCTTCATCTAGATTAAAAGGCTGAATGATAACATTTGGTGCTTTGCCAAAATAAGTCAGTGATTGCTTTCTTCCAAGCACAATCATTTAAGCTACAGCTTCATAACATGGCAAGATATTACCTTTAGGAGATATACTTGAATGTACCCACATGAGAGGTGCCTTCTGCCACAACAATGCTGTAGGAGCATGAGGTTCTTAATTTGTCTCTATGAATGATTATCTTTTGGGGAATAACAGCTTGATCCGTGAGTGTCAAACCTAAATAATTATATGGATCCTGAGTTTGTACTTTTTCTGGAGCTATTTGCAGTCCCTTTTCATTTAAAACAACTTGTAAGTCTCTATAACATAAAAGCACATCTTGAGGAATTTTTCCTGCTAATAGGTCATCATCTGTGTAGTGGGCAATATATATCATTGGCCATTTTTTTCTTATAGGGACAATGACATGTGCCTCAAACTTCTGACATAGCATAGGACTATTAGCCATGCCTTGAGGGAGGACTATCCATTGATATCTTTTCATAGGTTCCTTAAGATTAACAAATGGAACACTAAAAGCAAATCTCTCACAATCCTCAGGGTGCAAAGGAATTATAAAGAAACAGTCCTTTAAATCCATAACTCTTTTGTAAAATCCTTTTGGAATTGCCACTGGAGATGGAAGTTCAGTCTGCAATGTTCCCATAACTACCATAGTTTCATTTACCTTTCTTAGATCTTGTAACAGTCTCCACTTACTTGACTTTTTCTTGATAACAAATTTAGACATATTCCACGGGGAACTAACTGGATTCCCTCAGATGTCCTGCTTCTAATTGCTCCTGTACTAGCAAAGAAGCTGCTTCTATTTTCTCTTGAGATAAATACCACTGATCAACCCACACTGGAATATTATTAATCCACTGAATTTTATCTACATGGGGCACAGACAAGATAGTGGCCGTCATAGAAAATGCTTCAAACCTTTACTCTTGGAATGAGGCTTAGGGCCTCTGTATGTTCTAATGTCCTGTTTTGACCTCTGCTTATTGGCTGACTCATTAGGGCTGCATAAGACCAGCCCCATCTGTGACAACAAATCTCTCCCCCACAGAGTAACAGGCAGATTTTCCATGTCATAAGATTGGATCTGCCCGGAATTACCTTCCTTATCTCTCCAGATTAGAAGCTTAGCACTTTGTTTTGGGTTATTGGCATAGCCAATCCTCTTGAAGATGAATGATTGTTTCTGTCAAAGCCCAAGTTGAGGGCCAGTCTTGGCCTCTAATGATAGTTATATCAGCTCCAGTCTCTATTAAACCTTCAAAACTTTTTCCTTCAATAATTAATTTAAGATTAGGTCTCTTATTAGTGATAGATCGTACCCAATATACTTTAGAAGAGCCAAAACACCTCTGTTCTTTCTCATTATTAACAACATTAGAAGACATTGGAAACAGAGGGACTAAAATAAGTTGAGAAATGTTCTGATTAGAAGGTAGTATAAAACTCCAGTGGACAAAATCTTAACTCCTATCTCTGGCGTTAGTACTGTGTTGGAGGTGGAATATATGCCCACTCCTGCACTTCTTGGGGTTGCCTTGCAAAGTTCAGAGACAGATCTTCCTGGCTGGGTGGCAGCCTCATGGCCCCATATGCTGCTTGTTGTTTTAAGAAGGAGGCCCGAGGCTGGCCCCTCAACTTGTTTCCCGAGCAAGTATTGTCTTGAATGCCTTTTTAAAATCTATAATCTTTGGCCCAATGCTTTCCTCTCTTGCAATGAGGACAGAATTTTGGGGCATCACCTGATTTCTGCCTGTTTGTACTTCCTGATTTCTTAGGGCAACCATTCTTAAAATGATTGAAACTTCCACAATTATAGCATTTTTTTATTCTCCTGCTTTTGTGCCAGGATCTCTGGAATAGTAATTCCCTGCAATGCAGCTGCCATAGCTAAACCCTGATTATAGGAAGGTCCAATATCTGCACAAAGGTGAATATATCCAGATAAACCCATTTGACCCTTGTGCAGTAGAATAACTGCTCTCCACGCTGTATTAGTATTCTTATAGGCTGTGTAATGAGTGGACCATCTGTATGAGAAGCTCCAAGAGTTTTGCTTGCAGCTTGCTGTAATCTAGCTACAAAGTTTTGAAAAGGCTCCTCTGGCCCATGCTGGATGCCAGCTAGACTCCCACTACCCTCACCTTCCATAGGTAATTGGATCCAAGCCTTTCTCACCGCCATCACAATTTGAACATACACCCCAGTGGGATACTCAATTTGTCTAGCATTTCCTTCATACAATCCTTCTCCCAGGAGCATGTCTAGATTCCATTTTGGATTACCTGACTGAGCTTTTTGTGCTGCTGACTACTTGCTAACCTCTCACCATTTTGAGTTCTAGAGCAAAAAATCACCTGCCTGCAATGTGGCTTTGCACAATGTTCTCCAGTCCTACGGCATTAAATTAAATTCTATAACATTATCCAGAATAGCACATTTGGACCATACTGAGTCACTGCTTCTTTTAATTATTTAATAACTTTGAAATCCAAGGTCTGATAATATCTGTACAATTTGTCAGATATTTTGATCCCACCATTCCACTACTGGAAAAGCTAGCAGTCCCGAAATGTCCTGCCCATTTTCGCAAGCCTGACAGAATGCTCTCTCTAAAGGCGAACCGACTGTCTCCAGATAGCTGTCCTTCCTTCTGCCTGATAGTGTCTTTAACTCACTCTCCTCATTATTCAATTTCTGTAGCTTAATTTCAAACTCTAAATTACTCAATTGCGATTCTCTCTGAGTCTTTTCTCTTATCAGGGAAGAAGCAGATGTTGCGCATGAACGCAGTCTGTCTCTACAAGACCTGGCGAATCTGCTTTCTGAGGAAGTATTTTGGCCCTCCTCAGTTCCCGTATCTGAGTCCCTAGAACTGCATGTGTCCAAGTTATCTGAGCTCAGCAGACTCCATTTGTTCTCTGTTTCTTCCATTCCCTTTTCGTTCTCCTTTATAATTTCCATAACAAGGGCGAGGTCCTTTCCTCCTTTTGATGATCGAATTTGCAATCCTCTACTATACACATGCTACCAGAACATTCAGTCCCACCCTGTATAGTCCTTGATTGGTGGTTGGGTCCCTGGGAGCTCTGAGGGTACTAGTTAGAAAGAACCTCGGCCTTGTGAAAGTTCTGTGCACTAGTGTAGGGGAATGCCAGGGCCAATAAGTGGGAGAGGGTGGGGTGGCAGGCATGGGGAGGGGGGAGGCAAAAGGAGTTTGTTCTTGTTGTTTTTGTTTGTTTGTTTGTTTTTTGGAGGGGAACCTGGGAAAGGGAAAATTTACATGTAAATAAAGAAAATATCTAAAAAAAAATAAAAATAAAAATAAAAATAAAAAATTTCCATAACAAGGGCCCAAAGCCATAGAGTGAATCTGTCTGCTCTACGATTTCTAAGGGCTCTTTCCCAAGTCCTCTTATTTATTACTCTTACTTCTTGAAGCCATTTGCAGTGAGATTCTATCTCTTCTGAAAGATTTCTTGGTGCCTTTTTTTCTACCCTTACTCCCTTTGTGTTGAGCAGCTTCTCTGCATTCTGTATAGCTACTTTGGACACATTCGACCTTATATTCACTGTCAACTTCCTAGGTGGATCAGCACCAATTCAGCCTAGCCCCGTACCCTTCTCACACGGTGACTTCTAAAAATAAGGCTAGTGCTAGCTTCACAATTACCTACCGTGTGGAATGGTATATGTCCGTTTCCTTTTCTTTCCTTTTTATGACAGAGCTCTGTGTTGACAGTGTGTCCTCTATTTTTCCTCCGCGTCTGAACCCCAAATCCAGGGTGCCATTTGAATGGAGCTGGCCTGCAAATCCACGGGTCTGGGTTCCCTCAGAATGGAGGTTTGCAAAGGACCTGGAAAATAAGAGGAGTCGAGAAACAAAGAGATGGACGCCAAGTAGCTTATCGAGGCTTTAATTTACTTAGGGATCTTTAGAACATTTATAGGGGCAGGTAAAAACCAAAACTGAATCTCCAGGTACAAGACATATGCATAATATAAACACTTTAGCAGAAATCAGACGCCAGAGTTTCTGGCAACCCAAAGTTCCCAAGCAGTTAGGCGTTTTCACAGCTCAGTGTCACTTCCAGGCTGCTGTCTTAAATCATATGACATGTAAATAAAGAAAATATCTAATAAAAAAGAAAAAAGAAAAAAAAAGGCGAACTGTCAGTGTAGTAGGCCATTGTTTAGCCCCACAGGTGGCTGCCTCTAAGCGCAGGGTGTCAGTTCTCCGAAGCAGAGCTGAGAAGGGGGAAGGGAGCCAACATATATATACACACATCACAGATAGATAGGTAGATAGGTAGATAGATAGATAGATAGATAGATAGATAGATAGATAGATAGATAGAAGATAGATAGATATAGATAGATAGATAAGATGAGAGGAGTTATTTCAAGCTATACTACAAAATCATTGTTAAATAAATTCAGAATTAGCACAAAAATAGGCATGAAGGTCCATGAAATAGAATAGAAATCATATAGCTACACTCACCTGATATTTGGCAATGGTATCAAAAACTCACTTTTGGATAAATGATAACATCTTTCACAAATTCTGCTAGAAAATCTAGATATCTCACTTCATACACTGAAGATCTATATCTCTCATTCTATACAAAACCAGCTTACAATATGTTAATCATCTTAATTTCAGAACTGAAATTCAGAGAGTCTTTGCTGGAAAGATAGGGAAAATACTTCAAGGTATAGGTATAGGCAAGAACTTTTAGAAAAACAACTCCTACCTCAAGAAATAAAAGTAAATGTTGCACTTTAAATTAAATAAGTTGAAAAGTATCTGTATCTCATCAGAGTTAATGGCTTATGTGACCAATAGCACACAGAATGACAGACACTCTGGTAGCTGTACATCTGGCAACAGAATAATTTCTTAATTTTTAAAGAACTCATAAGCTTTGTGCCTTTGGATCATTTCCTAATTTTTTAAACCATTTATACTTATCCTATTTAGAACTATGTCATCCAAGATTTCTTTTACACACACATACACACACACACACACACACACACACACACACACACACACCATACATCACATATCGCACTTGTCTCATCCATTCCTCTTTACGGACATTTTGGTTGAATTGACAGGATTGCTTTTAAAATTAACACTTCAACACGGACATGATTGTGAGAGTTAAGGTATCTCTTCAATAAAGTAATTTCAAATCTGTTGAATGAGCAATCAAGAAAGTAATTGCTAGACTACTAGGCAATCATATGTTATTATTTATTGTCATTAATTATTGGGTTAGAAATATTGCCATTCTGTTTTCTCTAACATCTGAACCAAATCACTACCACACAGCCAATGTACAGTGTCTTTCTTTCTCCACATCCTCACCAATATTTGTTCATAATAATCATTCAAACAAGAATCACCTGATATGTCATAGCTGTTTTACTTTGCATTTCTCTGTTGATTCCTGACACTGAGAACTTTTTTTGTATTACTATCTAGTTTTACACCTCTTAAAAAATTTATGTGTTTTAAATTGAGTTTTTATTTTGTAATTGAGTTGCTTGATGTCCTTATACACTTAAGAGTTTAAGCTCTTATGATTTGCAAATATTTCCTCCAATTCTCTTTTCAAAATTTCACATAACTTTATCTGTATAAAGGCTCTTAAATTTGATGAAATTCAACTTATTTATCTTTATTTGTTTCACAGATGTTTTTTAGCTTCATGCTTTTTGGGTTTCAGGTGAAACAAAGCAAAATAAAACAAAGCAAAACAAACAAACAAAATTACCAAGATCCAATTTTCTCTTTAATTTGTAAAAATTGTACATGACACAAAATTAATAAAAGTATCTTATTGTATAGTGTGACCCTCCCCCAGCCTGGAGCTGGCTGTCTTAGACCTTGTCTTGCTACAAAGAGCCATGGCTCTCTCCAAGCTCCTGCTAATAGCCACGCCTCTCTCCAAGTTGCTCCTGAACCTCGCCTCCAGAGACCGAAGATGAAGATGGTGATTGGGCCTCGAGATGCTGACGGACTGGGGAAGGGGTTTCTGCCTACCTGCCTGTTTGTTACACAGTTTAATACACATGGTGAACTGAAAGCACACCATGGCTCGGTCCCATTTTTTATCCTCTCTCACTATCCGGTTCCCTTCTCTGCAGGCTCCTACCTCTCTGCCAGAGAACCCGATTTTATTTAGCTGCAGGCAGCAACAGTATAGAACACAATAGTTTTAGCCAGGCATGGTGGTGCAGGCTGGTTGAACTTCTGGTCCAGAACTTGACTAATGGAGAGATGGAATCATGACTTTGAGGCTAGCCTAGTTTATACATAAAGATACAGTCTTAAAGAGAAAAACAAAACAATAGTTTAAGATATTTTGCTTCAAGGTCAAGGTTTTCATTCTGTTTTCTTACTGATCTTACGTCTAATCATAGATTGTACTTCCTGCTCATCTGTACACTAGTGTATGTTTCAATATACCTAAAATAATGATCAGAATCCTCATATAATTTTATATTTAAGATATTGTAAAAATATTCCATAGCCTCTGTGGATAAATTATATTTATTCCTTGTGCACATTTTCATAGTCCTCCTTTGTGGAAATACAGTGTGTTTTTTCAGGCTATTACAGAAAATGTAGTTTATTTTCTGTCTTTTCTAATTACAAGAAAAATTAGATCAATGAAGACTACATGTGTGATTCATTTCTTGGATCTACAGTTTTACTTTTGAGAAGCTATTGTGAATTGTTGCAAAACTCACTGAAACTTTGCTCCTTTCAAATTCACTTTTCACTCCATGGAAAGATGTTTTTCTGCTGCACTGTGTAAAATGTGTGGAAATCCCACTCCAGAACCTTTAATGCAGACAGAAATTACTTTTTTCCACATATCTGTCTACTCATATCTTCTTCATAATTCAGGTCACATATTGAACTCCAGCTTTCCATATATTGTTCCATGACCAATTCATCCACCATGCCTTATTTCCACTTTGAAATTGTGTAACAAGATTACTCCTCTTGGAACATAATCACTAACCATCCTATAGTTTTATTGAGATATGGCATATGCCACTATCATATTATTACAATGAAATACTACATTACTGTGAGGCAGAAACCATCACATTTTTTTCTGTTTCTTTCTCATAACTCTATATCATTGGACTGATTACAAGATAAGCATGCAATAAAAGTACTTACTAAATTGAATTAGATCAAATTGAATTGATTCTTTTGGATCATCAGCAGTTTCTGTGGCATGATATAAAGCTCTCCTAAACAGAAGGAAACAAACTTTTTCCGATGCACAGTGCTCAGAGGAATTTATATATAAAAAGAAATCGTGTCAACACACATCTTATGTTACCAGGAAAAACAATTCCATTATAAACAAAATCATGGCTTAAAACACAAGCAGAAGTGGGAGTAACTATCTAATTTAAAGTTGCTGGCTGGATTAGTTACTTTTCTGCTGCTGTAATAAAAGACCATATCCAAAGCAATTTCCAAAATAACGTCTTTATTTTGGTTTATTCTTCTCGAGAGATTCAAGTCTATCATAGTAAGAAGACATGACAGCAGCCAGGCATGGCATAGTAGTTACAGCAGGAAGCTGGGTGCTCACATCCTCAAATACAAGCAGGGAAGAGAGAGAAAAACTTGGAGTGAAGAGAGGCAGTAAAATCTCAAAACCAGAAAATGCTAGTGATGTTTCACTAATTTTAGCAAAGCTACTTTTCCTAAAGAGCATGGGTGACTGAATTTCACTGTTATACTCAGGATTACAGGGGATTATTTTTCATCTCACCTCCACAGGTAAAATGATAGGATGAAAATTGATTTCTTATAGTTGTTACTATAACAAAACACTGAATTCATAAACAAAACCCCCCACGGAGGAAAATCAAAGTATAATAAAAGACAAGAAGCATCATGGTTTTGACCCAGAGCTCTGAAAGT
>JADRCD010189351.1:0-11187 GCA_019843815.1 Montemys delectorum
CTTGTTTCATGATTTTTCTGCACTCCTAAAATATCACCCAAACCCAGAAGTATTTGGGAAAGCATCCTGGCTTGCTGGGATGATCTAAGGTACACACCGCAGATGACATGAACCGAGCACCATGCACAAGCATCCTTTAGAGTGAGTGGGCTGGTGTCTGTGAAAGCTCCAGGCTTGCCATGTCCCCAGGACTGCACACCTCAGCAGACTTGGACTAACCCAGCAGAATGCAAGAGCCTTCTAGACCTGCTTTTCTCACGTCTGTGGATGCACAATGCAAACAACCGTCAACTGCTGATGGTGCCCGATCTCCTGCCAGGAGCCCATTGACTACTTTGCATTTATTTTCTCAATTAATCCTTACCGGAGGCATGGGCTATTACTGCCTTCCTTTTACACAAGTAAAAACTCCAGCACAGAAAGATTAAGCAACTTGCCCAAGGTCACACAGAGCGTAATTGGCAGGCCTGGGGTTCAAAGCCAGGGTAGGTGTTCCTGAGCCTAGTGTGTTGGTTCTCACTTTAGGGCTGACACCGTGCAAGCTAGTGAACGAAACCAGTCACAAAAGTTCTGGTGGCCAGATTAGCTTCCTGTCTGATGCTTAATCCACACAGAGAATATCCGTAAGCGTGATTAAAACCTGTAAGCATAGGACTAGGGAGACAGCTCTGGGGTAAGGGCCCTTGCATGAGATATCCTGTAAAAAAAAAAAAAAAAAAAAAAAAGAGTGTGGCCGCATGTGCTTAAAACCCAGGACCCTGGAGGTAGAGATGACAGGATAGCTGGGGCTTGGTTGTGTCAGCCCATCTCACTAAATTCACTGCCTGAAAAGTGGCCCCTAAAGGAGCAGATGCCTCCACGCATGCCCTTGGATGTACCTATCCACAAGCATGCATGCATCCACATGCATATCACATACATACGCCCACACACACTAACACGCAAAACAAAAACAATAAAAATAAAACTATTCCAAGCGTGTTTGTGTATCTATCACATACATACATACACTCCCACACACACACTAATACACAAGACAAAATCAATAAATACATTTTAAATAAAAATATCCCAGCCTGTGATGGGGTAGCTTTGCTAAGCCGTAGCGCACAGAGAGCCCAGGCTATACTATTGATTTCAACCCTATGCTCGAGGGACCCAAACTTCCAAGATAAACTGAGGCCCTTGTGTTTGACTTCAGCTTCGCAGGTGTGCTCCTGCGATCCGCTAATGACTTTCACATGTGTCAGCATATGTTAATGGGCCAAGTGTGGGACCGATTGTCCCATGAGTCTAGGAGTTCTTTTCCCATTTGCTTTCTGTTAAGACCACGTGGCTTCACCGTATGAGACTGCTCCATCCAACCAGAGGAACCTGTGGAATAATTTCATGGGCTGTGGTACTTTGACGGTGATAATTCTTGGATGTCAAAAGGATAAGGACACAGTTTTCTGCTTCTAATTTTATTCATAGGAAATGATGGTATTGAGCTGTCCACAGAGTGCGCCTGTGGATTAATTCCAGTTTCTTTTTTGTAGAGAAGACTTAAGGGAAGCCTTAATCTGCTTTATATTTAACTCTTATCGCCATGCTATGAATTAAAAATAGAATGCTGGACTGCAGTCTGGCCTCCCCAGACTCTGAAGGTTCAAATTACCCAGGGTGAGGATGGATGCCAAGCTGCCCCAGGCCTCTCTGTGGTTCAGCGACTCTCAGGGACTTCCTAGACACCTGCTGCTCAGATTTTTCCATCCAAGTGCTGCCCGTTAACCTGTCTCGCACAAGCAGTCCTTAGCCTGCGATTCTTGAATGGCAGTTAGTTATCTTCTCCATCGTGAAAACCCAGTTCCCTAATCTCTGCAAAATGTGTAACGTTCTTGGACTGTTTTATTATGTTTGTTACAGGCTTTCACATAGCCCAAGCTGGCTGGGACTCGCTATCTAGCCAAGGATCGTGCTGACTTTTGTATCCTCCTGACTCTATCTTCTGATGCTATGACTTCAGGCCTGCACCACCACGTCTGGCTTATGTGGTGCTCGGGCTCAAATGCTGAATGCTAGCTAAGCTCTCTACCAGCGGAACCATAGCGTCCTCTCTTCTCCCTTCCTTTTCCCTCAACAACATGCTTTCTGCCCATCCCTTAGGGATGTCTGAGGCAGAGGAGAGGGTGAAAGCTCAGGCCTGGGGAGGAATAGCGCTTCAAGTTCTTCAGGCTGTGATCTTTCCTCTACCCCATTGGTGTCACGGTGTTAAGAGGAAGGCATTGATGGGGTGAGGACGCCACCAGAGCTCCTGAAGAGAACACACAGCCTTATCAGAAGGCTTCCTGCTGCCATTGGCTGAGAGTCTTGCCTTTGGTTGACCTTGCTTTGACTTGGGCTGAGGTCTCTCAACCTGCATGTGCACCCACAATCTCTACTGTCACTACAAAGTCTCCTGGACTGTGAGAAATAAATCTGTGTATTTAGTGAATCATCCTGTTTCTGGCATTTGTGCTATATAACAACAAATGAAGACAAGAACCATTACCCAACAGACAGTTATCCAGTCAGTGTCAAGAAGAAAACAAAGCAAAACATGTATGAACAACCAGAGCTCCATTTCCGGTCTCCCGGCTGGCCAGGTGAGCACATCTGGGGAAAACTATGTGTCTTGTCCAAGCATAAAGGCCAAGCCAAGTCCCTTTGTTAATAGTGTCCCATCTTCCATTCCTCCTTTGGCCCTTGTAGTGAGTTTCACCTCCAGACTCTTGACAGACACCCCTGTCCGCACTGGTAAGGAAGAGTCCTGTGATCTTCCCTTGTTGCCCCTGCTTTACAACCACAGGTCAGAGAACAAGACACTGGCAACTTCTCTCTTGTGGATTCACGATGCTGAACAAGTGAAGAAGGCAGAGTCCCTCACACGGTGGGCTTCTCACTCCTATGAACAAATGTAGACCCGCTTCCCGACTGCGAGAGAGTGAGGAGAACACAAAGCACCCTGAACCAGAGGGAAGAATGGACAGAAAAACAGGAGAGCAACAGATGATGTTGGATATTGTGAGAGTGTTACTTTATGAAACTTAGTTCCGGTTAAACGCACATGTTATCTGTCTAATGTAGAGAATCTGTGTCCCCAATGCCTGTGGAAGCTTCCATTTCATAGCCTCTTTATAGCTGGCAGTGTGACTGACACCTACTTGTTGGAATCTGATCAATGGGACACGTGTTTACTCCAATATTGTACCTAAATCCTTCCACACAGGTTATTCTACTGAGTGTGTGTGTGTGTGTGTGTGTGTGTGTGTGTGTGTGTGTATGCGTGCAAGAGCATGAAACTATATATGATTCTGTGCATGTGAAAGAAAAAGAAGAGAGAGAGGCATTTGGGTATTTATATGTGGTTTATATTAAAGATGTATATTTACTATAGATTTTGGTATAAAAAAATAGAAAGTGGCTGCTCTAAATGCTGTACCTCCAACATGGCTATGAATCAGTTGCCGCTAACCTACTCTGGATAGTCGTTGCTTATATAGACGCTGGACCCAACCAAGATCTACTGAGTTGGGAATCTGACGTGCTTAACAAACAGCACCTTGCTGGATGAGCACTAAAGTTGAAAACCACTTTAGGCCTGGCATCTGTGAAAGGGTTTTCCTGGCAGCCGTGGGCCTGTTTAAACCATCAAGCTTCATACCTGTTTTCTTTGGTCACTGTCCAAAGACTGAACCTTCCTATTCCCTACTCCGTCTATGCAATGTAAATGTACAATCTTATCACAATGACTCTCTGTGCAGATTTGCCTAATCCTTCCAGAAGCCGCCTCCTCCTCCCCTTCTTCCCCTCTGAACAGCCTGTTGCATAATTAACAAAACCCAAGCTCCACCACTTTTCACATCTTTTCCACAGTCAAAGGAGAACCACTCAGTAGATGTTCTCTTTGTGTTTGGAAAGTGGGTCAAGTCCCCTCCAATGTCTTCACTGCTGCTCCTGAGTCATAGGTTTCCCACCCTTTGGGACAAGCTTTATCAATTAGAATGCTTTTGGCAGTAAGTCACATAGTGTCCAACTGCCAGGACCTAACAAAGGGACATTTATTATTATAGTACGTGGTAAATTGAAGGGCTGTGTGATAATTGACTAGTTCAACAGGTCTTTTTGCTCTGTTTCATCCAGGATGCTGGATTTAATCCTCAGGCTTGTTCCATCTTGGTTACAAGACAGCTGCAGCCACTCCAGCCATTGCGTCTTTCCCAGCAGGGTCAGATTTGATCACTCATAGCTTCTGTAACAATGAACACAGACTTGGCACTTAGAACAACAGGGGCTTATTCTCCAAGAGGCTGAAGTCAATGTCACTGAGGTGAAACGAAGGTGTTGGTGTGGTTCTACACCCACTGAAGGTTCTGCAGGAAAACATGGTCCTTCTCTCACAGTTTCTGATGGTCCCACCATCCCCGAGCTGTGGCTGCATCTCTCTAACCACCGTCTGTCTTACCACTGAGGGTATATGAGTCTCTTTAGACCATGAGCCCCCTCTGTTAGAGACACGGAGATCGCTTTAGCGCCTACCCAGGCTGTGTAAGAGAATGTCCCAACTCAAGTCCTCAGATTTCATCGTATCTGCACAGACCCCTTCCCAACCCTCCAGGGCTGTTATTTACCCTGGTAAAATGCTATATACTAGACTGTGCAAATCTTCTCACCTGTATGTGTGGCGGTGGGCTGTGAGAAGAAGCCTGGTAAGGTTGAGCTAAGGTTTGAAGCCCTGGAGACCCTGAAGGGACGGTAGGAGCTCTGCCTGCTCCTAGAGCCAGACTCCTGTCTCATAGCCACAGGCCCTTACAACCCCCTGTGGAGAGGTTTGTGGCCATCAGTCACATAGGGGCAGCACTCCAAGCCCTCCCACATGTAGATGAGGTATCCCCAGTATCTCAGACCAAGCCAATAGGAAGCACCTACTGTCAGACCCCAAAACTGTATACAAGGATCCTGTCTAGAAGAAATAAAGGTGTGTGAGACTTACCCCATCATCTAAGAGCTTCTGTCGTAAGAGCTGCAACATCGCCACCAGGGAAGAGACCTGCTCTCCCAGAAGGGCCATCCAAAGCTCCCTGCCACCACCACCACCCTCACCACCCTCACCACCCCCGCCCCACCCCCCCGCACACCTCACTGGCTAGTCAGGTCTTCTACTGGCTCAGCTCAACACAGAGCAACCAGTGCAGCATCTAGGAGTAGCAGAAGCAGGGCATGGTGGAGGCAATTTCCCTCCCCTCCCCGCTCACGGTCTCCCCTCTTCGCCTGCACCCTTGCACCAGGCCAAGCCAGAGATCTCCGTGGAAATCCTCCATGCACACAGGACCACATCTATAATGTTCTTCTGTTCTTTCTGCTTGTTTATTTCTTTGAGACAGGGTTTCATGCAACCAAGGATGACCTTGAACTTCAGTCCTTTTGCCCCCAACCCTTAGATACTGGGATTGCATTTCGCACCATGCCCAGCTTGCTTTATACACACACCAAGCACAGCTCCCTTCATCTATAAATTCTTATCAGGGAGAAAAATCTTTACTGGACGCCTTCATCGTGTTGACCCTAGACCTATTAGTGGCATGGGGCTCATGAACACAGAATGCAGCCTCTTAGGGGAGGAAGGCTGGATCTGCAAGAAAAGTGGCCAGAGGGTGAGAGCAAGCTGTTGTGGCATTGAGACAGTGTCCCTCTGCCCCACCATGGTATTTTCTGTACTTTTCTCCACAGCCACAAAGGACTGCAGCAGCTATATTAGATCCTTTGTGTGACCTATCTAATCAGCAAGCATTGGGCTCTTCAACCTTGTCATTACCCAGTGACCTCACAAACTTACTCTGCCTTCCATCCCAGCCTCACTCTGGGCCTGGCCATCACTTTCTCCGAATAGCCAGCAGGATGCCCACTGCCCTGACTAGCTCTTTACCGTCCCAGCTTGCTCTCAGTGCTCATATTTGCACTCTTTCTCTGCCACCCATCGGGCTGGCCCTTGGTGGTTCTGTTGAAGTCATCTAATCACCAAGTCTTGGATGAGCATCCCTCTACTACCTACTTGCTCAAACTTCGATAGTCCTAACTCACTCCCCTTCACTCTCAGTGGAGTGCTTTGAATTCCCAGTTAATAGGAAAGCCTGGCAGACACCCCTCCTGCCCCTCATCCATGTCCTGAGGTGACATGGATGACCCATCCATCTTTTTGATCAGGGGGAACTTTATCCATATTGATCTCTAATAGAAGCCAGCTTCCTGTGCCGGGGCTCTGAAGATTCCATGTTCTGCTGTCCTTCCCCAGCTCCTGACGGCTTCGCTGGTAGAGCAGACAAAAGGTTTGGTGTGAGAGAAGACGCTGTAGCCCCCATCACCTGTAAATAATTCCTGTCTGGCTTGCATGGTACCTTAATCTTTCCTTATATTCCTCTCTTTTGCTTTCCTGTATGGTATTTAGGTTTCTACGCATTCTTTGTCCTTGTTTAGAAGCCAAGAGTAGGAAAGACCCTCAATTCCTACACCAACAGCCTCATACATTCGTTTTTATTATTCAATTTTTTTCCTAAATGAAAATGTTCAGAATACAAGAGTACTTGTTTCGTTGCTTCCCAAAGGGACACAGAAAACATCTGCATGAGGGAAAAACAAAATCAAGCAAAAACCTCTTATTTGTCTCTAGATCAGTTTTGCACAGAGAAAAGGGGTCTTGCCAGAGGCAGCCCAAAAGAGAGACCTGAGCCTGGATGATTTCCTTCCCCTCTTTGACACTGTCAACCTTCCACTTTGTTCTCCAAGGGGCAGTTGTGGAAGAATGCCTCTTTGTTTATCTCCTCTAAATGGCCCTCTTCTGGGCTGGGGATAGTTCATTTAGGAGAGTGCTTGACTAGCATGCATAAAGCTCAGGGTTCCGTCCACCCATGCTTGATGGTGAATGCTGGTAATCCCAACACTAGGAGGTACCAGTGAAAGAATCAGAAGTTCAAGACCAGCCTTGGGTACAAAAGACACTGTCTCAAAAATACTCCATGCAATACGT
The DNA here is from genome assembly GCA_019843815.1 of Montemys delectorum. Lineage (NCBI taxonomy): Eukaryota > Metazoa > Chordata > Mammalia > Rodentia > Muridae > Montemys > Montemys delectorum. The sequence continues at coordinate 7,043 of JADRCD010189351.1, forward strand.
TATGGTTTGTATATGCTCTACCCAGGGAGTGGCACTATTAGAAGATGTGGCCTTGTTGGAGTAGGTGTATCGCTGTGGGTGTGGGTGTGGGTGTGGCCTGGAAGCTAGTCTTCCACTAGCAGCTTTCAGATAAAGATGTAGGTCTCTCAGCTCTGCCTGCACCATGCCTGCCTGGATGCTGCCATGTTCCCACCTTGATAATGAACTGAACCTCTGAACCTGTAAGCCAGCCCCAATTAAATGTTGTCCTTCTAAGACTTGCTTTGATCATGGAGTCTGTTCACAGGAGTAAAACCCTAGCTTAGACACAATAGCAATGAAGACTCCTTCCTGAGTGTGGATATTGCACATAAAATTAAAAATGCATGCATCCTGGCACCCGCTGACACTGTCACTCAGTTTCATGCCAACTCTCTTTTTTCCAGGCTGTTCTCAGGACCATGTCCTTCCCCTGTCCTAACACTCCATCCCCACGAGGCTCACCTTAAGCATCTCCTCACCTTCTGTGGCATTTCTTGATCCCACTCATCTTTTTTTTCTAACTAATTTGTTTTCTTTTGCTTTGTGCTTCCCTCTAGAAATAGATCATAATGGGTATCATTCTTTCTACCATATTCATGTCCTACTTGACTGTGACCTCTCTGGAGGTGGCGATGCACCTGCTCACACAGTTCTTGAACTTTAAGAATTCCAAAAAGGATGTGTAAACGCTGAGCGCCCTGGCGGATGCCTGTGATACCAGGACTCAGGAGGCTGCTGTGGGAGGGCAGCCTGGCTACGTGGTGAGATTCCTTCTCAAATAAAATAATTATGACAGCAGTGAAATGAAACCCTAGGATCTTTCTCCCTTTCCTTGTCTGCTTTATTTTAGAATCTCAAGAGTGGAGCTGAATTCACTAAGACTGACTTTGAACTCCCAGTCCTCTGAGTGCTGGGACTATTGCTGTGTACCAGCATGGTATGCTGGGGATCAAATCCAGAGCCTGTGCATGCTAAACAAGCACTCTTGTCAACTGAGCCACAACCCAGACCAAAACAAGACTGTTTCCCACACTTACCTTTCCCCCCCCCCCTTTTTTTCATTCATGTGTCAGGGTATGTGAGTGAGTGCAGGCATACAGGGACAACTTTTGGGACCTGGTTCTCTCTTCCCTTCCCATCATAGAATCAGGGAATTAAATTTAGGTCACCAGGCTTGCTGGGTGAGCACCTTTACCTGCTGAGCCATCCGGCTGGCCTAATGCCATTAGGGCCATCTTTTAAATGAATGACAGACTGTATCTTTCTAAAGTAGTTGTTCTCCACCAGTGGTGTGTCTGACCATAAATTCGAGCTTAATGGCCCATTCCCACCCTGGCATCTTCAATCCAAGGCTGCACCGCCCAGTGCTCTCTTGTGGTTTATTTTGCTAGCTCAGTGTCTGAGTTTCAGTCTCCTGCAGCTCCTGTTTACTTGGGCCACTGGAAGCTCTGCTCTTCTGCTGGGGCAGTGTACGCCGGGAGGAAGTTTCCCCGATGCCTGCACAGGGCAAATTGGTTTCTAAACAGGCTGGCCCACAGTCTCCATTAATATCCTATCGGAGAGCAAGGCAGCATAAAATACTGAGAGAAGCAGGAGTTACTTTTTACGATGATTGAATATGATGAGGGAGCCAAGGACAAAGGGTAATTTATTCCAAAGGAAGGCAACACCTTTGCTTTGCAATAGCTCTTGCAGCTAAAAAATAGGGCTGGTAATTGGAGTTGCTTTATGAAAATCTCATTAGCATTAGCATATAACTAAAATGCACAGCTCCATAGTTAATTGCAATCCTGCACTTCGGTTAACAACTAACAGTGATGACATTTGCATATTGCACATAAAATTAAAAATGCATGTCAGATAGGTGCTCTTTCAGGAAAAAAAAAATCCTTGAATAACATTGCATTCACACAATAATCGGAAAGATTTTGAATTTGAATGGAAATTATATGTATAGTATGAGCGTTAGAAAGAGAGCCAAGTCTGATAACTAAATCTGAAACACGGCAGTCAAAACCCCTGCAGCTGGGATCGTCTTCAAGGGCAGGGCCATGAAATGCTGAATTGGTACAGTTTGTGTATGTAGAACCCTTTGCCCTAGAAAACCTCCCCCCACCCCCCGCCCCAGGCCACAGTGTCTTCTCTGGGTCTTTCTTTGTGAGCGCCTCAAGATCATGGGCTTCATTTTCTTTTAAACATTTATTCCCCACAAGGTTTAGGATATAGTAGGCACTTGCAGATATGGTCTGAGCCCTCTCTAGGTGAGTCAGAATGTGAAACGTTCCACAGGGACGTAGGTTACAGTGGTGTTCCAACGTCTTCGAGAAGCCCAACTCTTTCCTGCTCTGAGAGCCAGGTACCTCAACTTTCCTGAGACACTCCCTATTTCCTCTGTGGAGTGGTGTCTGAGAAGATCCTGAAAGAGAATGTGGTGACAGTACCCAGCAGAGCACAGAGCCTGTCACTTGGCGTTGGGGTAATAGATCTTGAGGAAGGACATGCATACACAAGGCAGAGGTGGGTCTTCCTGAACGTATCACCCACAGAAAGAAAGGCTGCTCCTTCCTGTTCCGTCTCACGAAGGAGAGATATCTGAAAAGAGAAGACAGGAGTGAAAGCCAGCAATCGCTCCCTGGGCGGCTGACACTGGGGCTGTCAGTTTGTGTTGGAGGACTCCCCTGTGAACCGAACCGACGTGTTTCCTCTTGGGAGGCAACCCTGGGTGAAGACTAGAGAGGCTTTCCACAGCAGTTTGAGAGATTCATTCATTCATTCATTCATTCATTCCTCATTCACCCTCATTCCTCACAGCACCACTGTGACCCATGTCCCTGAGAAACTTCTCACATCTTCTGACTCACCTATCAAGGGTTCAGATCACATCCACAAGTCACCAAACGCCTGCTGTATCCTGAGCCTGGCTCACCCATTTGCCCACCCACGCATTCAGCCAACATTTGGCTAATACTGCGTCCTCGGCCACGTAAGACACTGTGTTTAGAACTGTGTGAACCACAGACATGGACTCAGACATTTTACACTTGGGAATTCTGGGACGGATGGGATTGAGCAAAAGGATCAGAGCTAGAGATCAACGCCTGGATGTTGGTCAGCTTGGCGAGCAGCTGGAGCACAGGCAAGTGGGCTGGCCCTCTGTGACAGCCCTCTGGAGGACTCAGCCACCTAGGCTCTGGGAAAGAATGGACCTGCCGCCTTGAAGGAAACAGAAACCTGAATGTTGGGAAGGACTGTCACCTTGTCCATGAAAAACCAGCAGAGTCACTGGATTTCCTGATGGGGAAGTCCTTAACGGTTCTTCCTCAGAAGAAAGCCACACAGGCAGGAGAAGTGATTCCGTTGGTAAAGTGTTTGCTGTATAAGCACGGAAGACCTGCGTGTGATCCAAGCACCCAAGTGAAGATCTGAGCATGGCAGCACACAGCTGCAATCTCTGTGGTGGGGAGAGGCAGAGATAAGACAGTCCAGAGGAGTCAGTGAGCTTCAAGTTTAACGTGTGAGACCCTGTTTCAATAAACAAGGTGGAGAGCAACACACACACACACACACACACACACACACATACACACACACACACACACACACACACACACGGAGGGGGACAGATAGGAAAATCTGCTCCAAATGAATGCTAAGCCTGGGGCCTCTGATTTCAGGCCAGGCTTCATGGAAAGGGTGGGAACTACTACCTCAGGTCATAAGCAAGCATGGAACTGGCCTGGCTTTCCTGTGAGTCAGGAACCCTCTAAGCTTCCCAGTTAGATACGGAGCAGCTGTGCCAGCAAACGCTTTAGGTCAGGGGCCTGGTCAGGTTTCTTCATTGGAGGCTTAGGACAGGCCGGACTATCTCAGGAGTGCAGAGTGTGCCATGGCTCCCGTCTTCCCATGGGCTGTGATTTGTGCAGCTGGACTCCAAGCAAAGCAGCAGGGATTTATTTGGTAGACGCACGAGGCATCGTAAGTAAGCACCTGTAACCATGGTATTCCTGTGTGTATGAGTGTGTGTATGTGTGTGTGTATGTGTATATGTGTGAGTGTGAGTTTGTGTGTGTATGTGTGTGTGAGTATGTGTATGTTGAGTGTGTATGTGTGAGTGTGTGTGTGTG
>JADRCD010189351.1:22645-35145 GCA_019843815.1 Montemys delectorum
TTTTTTTTTTTTTTTTTAAATGCAAGCTGCTGCGTTGCTATTGGGTGCCCTCCAGAACTCAATGGAAAAGCTGTGCTGCTGAAGACAACACATGCTCTGAGTGTAGGGCGCAGAGAAATTAAGTTGGAACACAGCTGGAAACTCTGCTCTCATAGTACATGAAGGTGGTACGCAAGCTGCTGAGGGAGAAAACAGAGAACAGTCTCAACCACGTGCGCCACAACACCTACCTGCTGGGCAAGATATGCCCACTGGTGCAATTGCGACTGGACTATTTCGAGGGTAACCGACTGCTTTGTGATTGGATATCCTGCTTCTCAGGAGGGAATGCATACCTCCTAAGTATAAACCTGGTCAAAAGCAGATGGCTGGGGAGCGCTTGGGCCAAGAGAGTCACACAGCTATTGTCTTCCTAAATGAGCATGTGGTTAAACTGTCTTCTAATGGTTTCTGTTTTTTCCCATAGACTCACACTGCTCTCAGCCTGGGGCAGAGAAGCTCCTCCTTGTAGAAGGCAGCAGCTATTGCACAGACTCCTACATGGTGAAAATATGAAGAACAAATATGAGCCCTTAAATGGGTTATGTGTCACACACATCCAAGGCCCAGAGAATATTTGCAGAGGGGCAGGAAAACAAACAAACAAAAAACCAAACCAAACCAAACAAATAGAAAAAACAAGAGCTGGAGGATGGGGAGGAGTGTCACGAACCGCTGCCATGCAGATCTGGCATTGCTGTTGAAACCATGAGCACACGGCTGCTATGGATACCGGCAGAAGACGTGGTCACAGGAGCTCCCATCTCTGTTGAAGAACTAAAAGTTATGAATGGTTGCTTGTATGTGTGTGGGACTATGATACCCAATGGAATGGGAGTGTAGGTAGGAAAAGAGGGTCAGGGGACAAGGGAAGGAGATACTAGAGGATATGGTCACACATGTCCTAGAGGACATGTGGGCAATCCAATTCTAACATGCTTGTTATATGTATGCAATCATCAAAATACTAAAACAAACAAACAAATAAATCAGTTCCTGCCACAGAGCCCACATGTAACAGTGGTGTGGCTCCTGTCTACAGAGCATCAATGGTGCCTCACTGCCCAAAGTCCCGATGAGCTTCATGGGTCCAACTGTACAGAGGATTCCTGATGGGAAAGACAGCTTGCAAAGATGTAAACAGCACCCCATCATCACCCCCAGACAGCAAAGCAGCCCAGAGATGGGGGCTCGAGGTCGGTAAGGTCTGTAAACAAATGGATTGACATTGGACTCAGAGGAGAAGGTCCCAAAGCACAGCAGAATGAGTCTGGGAAACGGGAATGAGGGAGAGAAGATATAATTCCTTTTTGAGACAAAGTGCCATGTGTCTGGGCTACTCTTAAATTTCATCCGTAGCTGAGGATGACCATAAACTTCTGATATTCCTGCTTCTATCTCCATCTCCCAATGTTAGGATTAGAGGTATGGTATTAGTCCCGTTTATGGGGTAGGGGTTTCATGCATACTAGTGAGGCTGAGCCACACTGCCAGCTAAGCGTGCCTAATCTTTGTGTTTTTTTTTTTTTTTATAATTTTTTTTTTAATAAGGTATTTTCTTCATTCACATGTACACTTTCCCTCTCCCATTTTCCCCTCCAAAACAAACAAACAAACAAACAAAAACAAGAACAAACCCCTTCTGCCTCCCCCCTCCCAATGCCTGTCCCCCCACCCTCTCCCACCCATTGGCCCTGGCATTCCCCCACACTGGGGCACAAAATCCTCACAAGGCCGAGGTCCCTCACTCCTATCTATGATCGAATTTGCAATCCTCCACCACATACCTGCTGCCAGTACACTCAATCCCACCCTGTATAGTCCTTGATTGGTGGTTGGGTCCCTGGGAGCTCTGAGGGTACTAGTTAGTAATTGTTGTTCGTCCTAAGGGGCTGCAAACCCTTCAGCTCCATAGAACCTTTCTCTAACTCCTTCATTGGGGACCGTGTACTCAGTTCAATGAATGGCTGTGAGCCTCTACATCTGTATTAGTCAGGTATTGTCAGAGCCTCTCAGGAGATAGCTATATGCTTGTCCTTCCTTCCGTCTCTGCTCCATAGTAAATCTCTGCCACTCCTTCTGTGGGTGCTTGATTCCCCTTTTTAAGAAGGAATGAAATGTCCACCTTTTGGTCTTCCTTCTTCTTAAGTTTCTTGTGGTTTGTGGTTCATTCTTCCTGTATTCCAAACTTCTGGGCTAATAACCACTTATCAGAGAATGCATACCATGTGTGATCTTTTGTGATTGGGTTACCTCACTCAGGATGATTCTCTCCAGGTCCATCCATTTCCCTAAGAATTTCATAAATTCATTGTTTTTAATAGCTAATCTTTGTTTAAAACCACATTTAAACCAGTCTAGATAATGAGCAACTACATATCCAAGCCCTGGGAAGTTGTAGAAAGTACAATCTAAGTTTGAGGCCAGCCGGAGCTACCCAGTGAGTTCTAGGCCAGCCTGAGACCCTGTCTCAATCAAAAAACTCCCAAGCAAACAAATAACAAAATCAAAGGAAAAGCACAAGAAAACCGCATTTAAGACTCCAGCATGGAGCAAACCAAGCCAATCACAGATGGCAATAACTGCTTTATTTTCAATCCTGGTGTGAGAAAAGCTCCAGGAGGGGGCCACAGGAGAACTGTTTGCAGAAACAAGCCATACCAGTTGGAGCAGGAAGATGAAGGACTGTTGAGGATGGCATAGATCAAGTGTGTGGGATACACAGCAGGGCTCCTGAAGGTGAGGACTTGTTCCGCTGGACCCAGCAGCACTTGGGTTAATCCTCCTGCAGACCTGGTGCCTGAAGGAGTTTAGACTTAGGCAGTAAGTGCAGAAAAATAGTTGGTACCCTGGGAGTGCTCAGTTGGTTCACTAGGCTCAAGGTAAGGGTGTTCCTTCAAGCTCATTCGCCATTGCCTGGAATATTCTTGAGCCAGAAGTGGTGACTTCAAGCCTGTGCAGCTTCATATAATGTTGGTGTCAAAGGCTTTGGCTTCAACACCGGATCGCTCTCTCAGAGACTAGGCATTAAAAGTCCCACAGAGATCAGGAGCCTACCTGACAAGTTAAGAACCTCAAAGTCTAATTTTTTCCATTTATTTATTATTGATTTATTCACTTTACTTCCCTCAATCAACTCCTGCTCTCCTCCCAGTCTCCCCTAAATCAATCCAGTCTTGAAGACTGGGATGTTGGCAGGCCTATAAACTACATCTCCATCGCTAAACTGGCTGGATCGGGTGGGTCCCAGGATCCTGAGTCAATAGCAGAGCCCCCTCATCAGTTCCTGCCACAGAGCAGGATGTGCTGTGACCACTGAGCTCAGCAATGAAAGAGCCCGCTGCACTGAAGCTTTAATTGTGAAAACTTGTCAGAGCTACAAGTTACAGCTGTTTCAAACTCAGTTCTGACAAAATACAGTGAAAGCTTCTGTCACAAGATTAATAAACACACATGATTTGAGAGGTTATTTATTATTTCACTTATGTGGCTTTTTTCCCCCCACTGACAAAATCCATCAAAAAGATTAAGACAGAATCAGCAAAAATGAACTGACTGCCAAGGTCCTAATTGCCATTATTTACATGTCATATGCTCGTGTGTGTGTGTGTGTGTGTGTGTGTGTGTGTGTCCTAAAATGTCATATACTTATTAAAGTGCCTACAAAATAGGTTAGTGAAGTAATCACCCAGTGGCCCACCCTCCAAGGCTCAGGATCTGCAGTAAACGAAAACTAGCGATCACTTTAAGCCCTCTTACTTACAGATGCGGAAACTGAGCATTTTCAGCGACTTTAATCTCTACTGACAACATGTCAGCTGAGACTTAGCTCAGAGAATGGCAATAACATTGTAAGCTTTAAATCTCTCGTGCTATGGAATTATTGATCTTAATGCTTTACTATCGAATCGTGTGGCCCAGTGTTGTAGATCACTTGACAACAGCTCAGCAGACAGTCACTGGCTTCTCCACCCATCGCCTCCCTCAAGTGGATTTGGATCCTCCACAACTATGGAGCAGTAGCTTACTGCGGCCTTAGTGGGAAAGTCTTTGCGTTGAGCTCCGTGTGTGAGGCTTAGGAACCCCGCCCACCACACACTCCTCTCTAGGCTGAGCCCTGTGAGGGTTTGTCCATTACAATTATGTTTACTCCAGCTCTCTTCCTCTGCAGCCAAAACATCTGTAGCTCTCAGAATGAGATGCCTCGCGATGGGCCAAGGTGAAGTGAGGAAAAGGGGCAGAAAACAGCATGCTGGGGCTAATTATAAGAGCTTAAGGAATTAGGGTTGACTGTAGGTCATCAAGCACGCGCTTCTCAACCTTGGCGGTCAACACGTCCTCATTAGTCCTGGATAGTAGACCAGAGGATTTTGTGTAAAGTATAATGAGAAGTTTCTATAGTTCAAGAACTCTGTTCCCAGTTCCGCTGAAGGTACTGAAAATAAATCAGGAGTTGATAAATGAAGGAGACTATGAGGAGCCAGTGCAAGAAGAGCTTAGATTTACTTGAATATTAGCACAACCTATGTTCTGAGGGCCTGGAGAGAAGGCTCAGTGGTTAGGAGCAATGGCGGTCCTCACAGAAGACGCCATTTGGTCACAGTACCCATGTCCTCAGGAGGCCCACATCTGCTTGTAACGCCAGCTCCAGGGTATCCTACATCCTCTTCCAGCCTCTGTGGATAACTGCACTCATATGTACATGGCCCCATGCAGATAGGCATGAATGCACATAACTGAAAAACAAAGCCAATTCTTTTTTTTAAAAAGATTGTGGTTTGAGATTTATAAGATAATATCAAACTTTATGGTAATAAGTTGGACAAAAATACTACAATATTCCAAACACTACAGCTTTGTCATTTTTAAAACTTCGATGAAGCCATTGGTGGCACGTTACTATAATCCCAGCACTCAGGAGGGGTGAGCAGGGGAATTGGGAGCTTGAGGCCAACCTTGGCTACATAGGAAGCTGGAGGTTAGCCTCATCTGTACAATGATGACCTGCCTCTGAGTACAGGTGGAATGAATAGAGGCGTCTCCAAAGAAAATATAAACAGCTAATAACTACATGAGGAATATTCAACATCTTCAGCCATCAGAGAAATGCGAATCAGAACTACATTGAGATTCCCTCTCACTCCTGTCAGAATGGCTATCCAAGAGAACAGAGGTGAAGGAGGGGCTAGAAGAGGGGGAAGGGGCTATGGGGCACGGAGGATACACTTCTACAGGCTGCTGGTGGGAATGTAAAACGGAGAGGTCATTGTAAAATTAAATATGGAGATACAAAGTTTCCTCAAAAAAAAAAAAAAGCCTAAATTCAGTCAATTTATACCACTCACATATAGATATGACCCATTTCTACCTCTTCAGGGCGTATCCCTGAAGGAATCAAAGTCCTACAACAGGGATTCGTGTACATCCACGCTCAGTGCTGTTACCCACAATAGCAGAGATAAGCAACCAGCCCAGATGCTCACCAGCAGATGGATAAAGAAAACACAGGGCATATACACAGAGTTTTACTCAGTCCTAAATGACTTGTGTCACTTGAAAGAAAGTGGGAACAACTGGAACCATTGTGCTAAACCAAATTGTTCAGACCCAGAAAGACAAACACTGTGTGTTTTCTCTCACAAGCAGAATCCAGCATTAAGCTGTATGACATAAAAGCCGAAGGGTGACCAATGTCAGGGGAGGAATGGGACCCAGCCGTGGTGAGGAAGAGAAGGATATTGGGGCAGCTGTGAGCAAACTACAATGATATTACACATATGTACATATGTATAAAGTGTCATAATGAAACCCATTATTTTGCATGCTAACTGTAAGAATGAAAAGAAAAACTTTGATCTGGGGAATGTAGCTCAGTGGTAGATAGAGGTATTTGCTTAACATGCCCAAGGTTGTGCGCTCTATTCCCAACAACACAAAATAAAGAGGCAACAATAATAAAATAGTTAATTCCTATTTAATTCCATTCTCAAGAAATAGTATCTTGCCTGTCTCTTCAAATATTAAAATTTCAGAAGGCCACTGATATAGGAAGGTATTCCTAGCTAAAATTTGAATGTTACTTGATAAAACTATGTATGTTTTACTGTCAATAGTGTAGTTAAAATATCAATTTACTTTGATTTTTAATTTTAATTCGGAGGGGAGGCTCTTTTTTTATCTCTCAAAAACCTAATACACGTGTGGCAGTTATTTAAATGCCCACTAATGTATTTGTTCCCATGGATTCAAAGTGTAAAATTACTTATTTTCTAGACAGAGAAGCAGATGAATACACATATTTATCTGACAAATTTAGAGCCACTAAAGCTTTACTGATACGATGTTTCTTCAGAGACTGATTTACCAACAGACAGAAGTATTTTTAAAACATAGACTCGGAAATCAGAGACAAATGGATTTGAAATGGAGTTTTGTTTCTTACAAATTGCTTTGCGTCTGGTGGGATTTTCAAATTCTGACTCTAATGAGATTTGGCTCCATGTAAATTCTCTGTTAAAAGGCTTGGGTCGGTGTAGTCCTGTAGACATTTATTCACCCACACATTACAAACCATTTTGCCTGATGAGAAGGGAGAAAAACAGATCTTATTTATTAGACTGCCCATGGGAAGAGGAGTCTATGGAAACAGCTTTCCGGAGTGTTTGGCATTTGCTAGGTTGATAGCCATGTTGAACTTAAGGAGTGTGTGTTTATGTATGTTAAAATTAAATCTGGTAATTAGTTTACTTTAGACAATGACCGCTCAATTTACTTAGAACCCACTACATGCCAGGCATGCTGCCAAGTGCTTGAGAGGATATACAGTTGAAGAAATTCCCTTTCCAGGCTGAGGCTACTGAAGCCCACCAAGAAGGCCAAGTAACGATGGCACCGCATGTTAGAAAGAGCATTGAAAAAGATGCTACGACATGTCACACTGTAACACAGAAAACTAAAACCCAAGTTCCTAGTGAGCGAAGACTTTGAAACTATGCGCACTAGCACTAAACCTTACAGAAATTTGTGAAAATTATTTTTTAAAAAGGAAGTGGGAGGCCCGGCAGTTAAGGCATGTAATGGTGTTGCAGACAATGTCTGTTCAGCTGAGGATGGACAGCTCACTGCCTCCTGTAACTTCAGCTCCAGTGACATCTGAAACCCTCTTTTAGACTCCCAAGGCACCAGCACTCTTTGCCACATATCCAGATGCATGCACACATGTACATACACACACACACACACACACACACACACACAAAGATAAGTTTTTCAAAGAGTTATACAAAATAAGATGGAATTGCCTAACTCTTCCAAAAACCTCTTAGTTTACATTTGATATTAAACAAGTCCATATTGTTTCCTCTTTCTTGCTTTTGAGCACCTTGATTTTGTCTAAAAATTTTCTTGAGTCAGAGAAAGGCCAGTGGGTCTCTGTGAGTTCAAAGTTAGCCTGGTCTACAAAGCGAGTTCCAGGGCAATTAGCGATAAGCAGTGAGATTTTATTTTATTTTATTTTTTCTCTTAATTCTCTAAAATTTGGTTTTAGAGAATTGCATGGAGGAAATCATTTCAGATGATCCTTGAAGGAGATGAGGATTTTCTGAGGACTTAAGGAGCCAGATTACTCCCCAGGCCTCAGAATCTGCAGGGGCAGTGATGCGGGGGGTTGGGGTGCGGTGTGGTGCTATGCTAGAAGGAGTGGGTGGCACAGAGCTGGTTACTAGAAAGCTAGGAGGGGAATGGCAGCTGATACAGCCTGGAAGGATCCAAGTCAGGCTGGCCTGGCTCTAGAAGTTATCTCTGGGCAGTTAAAAAAAACCCGAAAAGGGCTTTGTTGCTTTGTTTTATTCTTGTATTTATAAATAATTTCAAACTTGCAGAAAAATAGCAAGAATAGTGTAAGGCTCATCGTTCATCCAACATGACCTGTTGTTGATATTTTGTCATACTGTTTTTTTTCATTGGCTTGTGTGTCTGTGTGTGTGTGTGTGTGTGTGTTGTGTGTGTGTTGTGTGTGTTGTGTGTGTGTTGTGTGTGTGTGTGTTGTGTGTGTATGTATATTCATATAGCTAGGCATGTGTGTATATTTCATATGTATATACTTATGTACATACATATCCTTTTTCTGTATCATTTGAAAGTAAGTTGAATGCATCATCGTAGCCTTCTTTTCTTATACTTGGATTAGTCTCCCTGTAACTTTGTTACCTATTCTGAAATGCATGTGCCCATTCTGTCATGTGAGGGCTAGAGCCCTGTGCAGAAGTTCTCCAGCTTGCTGCCCTTAGCTGGAATGTTCGTCTGTGGCTGAGATTTAGGGCATTCCCACAGCATTACAGTGACTTCCATGGCATGGACGATACAGATAGTTTTTTGGTTTACTTCTGTTTTGCTTTGTTTTTCTAGACAGGGTTTCTCTGTGTAGCCCTGAAGAGCAGGCTAGCCCCAAACTTAGAGATCTGCCTGCCTTTGCCTCCTGGTTGCTGGGATTAAAGGTATGACCCCCATCACCTCCACAGGTTACAATCCCAACAATGACTTTTAAACAATAATATACATTCACTTTTCGTTGTATTAATAAAGTGGATTTTACTTTAGAGGCTTTATAAAGTGGATAACATTCTCAGACCTGCATTTTAGAAAAAAGTCACACTAGACACAGTGTAGGGTGAAGCTGAACGCAAGAGGGTCCTTGACACAGTTTGGAGCTAGAAGGCCACTGTTCCCTTGTGGAAAGGTCAAAGAACAGGATTTCGGAAGAAGTTGAAGTGAGTAGGGGAATAGAGGGAAAGGGCGTGAGTCCTGGACAAGACAGCATTTGAAAGAAAGGGAAGGGTCTAGACACCGGTGCCTAGGAGGCTGATGGTGAGTCGTGGGTCTCAGAGGACCTGTAAAATGTAAAGACAGTTCGAAGGTTCTTCTGGTTGGGGAGGGCAGGGGGGATAACGTGTGTTGCAGAGACCACAGTAAAGGTAGCTAAACCCCCAGTGTGGCAAAATAAGAGGGAAGGGAGACCCTAGTGTTTGGGCATTAGTTTGGCTCATGAAAGGCCCCTAAGGTCCCTGTGTTAAAGGAGCGTCTTTAGGGACACTAGAGGGAGTCAAGTCTAGTCGAGTTAGTGGGAAATTACAGATGTTCAACAGGTGAGTGTACACTGTGGTCTTCCGATCACTTTAGGGACAGCAAAACCTTGAAGGGTGATGTGAGACCTCAGCCGTGTCTTCCTCCTCTCCCTGCTCCCTCCCTTTGAGGTGAGGAGTTGGCTCTGCCACCCTTCCAGCTGAGGGGTGTAACTTTGCCTCAGGGCTCAGATGTTAAAGCCAAGTGATACCTAGGAAAGTGTGAGCTAGAAGACATTTTTGGAGGTAATTGCTTTAGGTATTTTATTATGATAGTGAAAACTGACTGACACGTTAGGCACCGGCTGATACTCCAGGGGGTTTTGTGCTCTTAATTGGAGGGGACCACGCAGCAACCGCTGCTGCTTGACAAAGTTCCAGCACATGGACACCGAGGGTCACAGTTCTCCTGCATCCTGTTACTCTCATCTTTGATGATTCTCACTGTGTGTTGTGGGTGTTTCCTTGGACCGTTCTCCTTTGGGAAATTTTGTATGGGTTTTGGTAGAGGATGTGTATGTATGTGTACAATGGCAGTCTCTCTAAACAAAATAATCCTTTGGGAAAAAAAAATCTGCCACCATGGAACCGAATAGCATGGTACCTCTGCCTACTCCTATACAAGAATCTCTATTGCGTCCCCCTGTTAAAGATTTATTAACTGAAAGATGGTTTCAGAAACTCTCAGGCATCTACACCTGGTCCCAAGGATAAAGACAAAAAATCTAGAGAAACAATGGGCCCAGACCCAGAGCCTGAGTGTTGGCGGCTGAGGACAAGAATTCAGTTAATAAGTACGGAACAGTGGCCACAAGTGACTCCCTGGGCACATGACTTACAGGATGAATGGCAAGATCTGGTATGCACCCACCCCACCCCACCCCACATTGGGAAGCAGATGCTACTAAGAAGTTAGACTGGCTTGATCCCCCTCTGCCATATACAGGAGCAGGCATTGAAGGAATTAGGATGGCATGGCATATTGGAAGAAGAGTAAGATGTCAAGACCTTCCCTTTGAGGAGTGTATGAGGAGGACGGATCCAATTGTAAGACTAAGGCACATAGGAATACAATTAGGAAACAGCTCAATGCTTGTTATGGTACATGGTACAAACACTGCATCATGCCCCTGGAGGAATGAAAATTGCTCTTAAGGGTTTGTTTCTTAGGACTCAATGTCTGGCACCTGAACACAAAGGCTGAGGGTATGCAGGGTGAAGGGGTAGAAGGGGCACCTGGTGTGCTTACTGCACCTTAGAAAACACTAAAGACTTATTGCTTTTGCCTCCAAAAAAAAAGTACTGTCATAAAGCTAATTATGTCTTTCATTCTGGATATTGAAAAACCAGGGCGACAATGGGTTAGGAAGAGTCTGTGAGAAGATCATACATCTCTTGGAATCATTGTCTGCTTTCAACAATACCTGTGAGTGAGCGTCCATGCAAATCTAGAGTGTAAAAGGTGTAGCCTTTTTGTCAATAAACACCCACCTATCCTGATTTTCCTTCAGATCTTGTCAGTCTCCTTCCCTCGATGACGTCACACCTCCTCTTTGGGACTTGAACCTCTCTGGAGCCAGCCTCTGGCACTTAGGATCGGTGAAAGCCATGTGAATTCGGAGGAGTGGATTGCATCTAAGCATAGAGCCAGATCACCAATGGTTCCCCCCCCCACCCCCACCCCCCCCCCCCAAAAAAAAACCATCTAGGATTCTTGGAAATGATAAAATTTCTTCGGATGGGTCATAGCGGTGCTTATACAGGTGTGAGTTTGAATTTATACTGACTGAATGAAAATCAGCACCAAAACAAGTCGGCGATAACCCACATTTGTCTGAAAACAGTGGATGAGAACATCTTTGGAAAGATGTCGCTTCATCATAATCCATGCTCAGAGTCCCACAGATGGAAACTTGCTGGGTATGAGCTCAACCGAAAGGTGTAAAAACATGGTGTGGTGGTTTGAACATGCTTAGCCCAAGGGAAGTGGTACTATCAGGATGCTTGGCCTTGTTAGAGGAAGCCTGTCACTGTGGTGGAAGAGACCCTCCTCCTGGCTGCCTGTGGAAGACAGTCCCCTTCTGCTGATTGCTGATCAAGAGGTAGAACTCTCCGCTTCTCCAGCACCATGTCTGCCCGCATAACGCCATGCTTCCCACCACGATGATAAAGAACTGAACCTCTGAACGTATAAGCCAGCCCCAATTAAATGTTTTCATTTATGAAAGCTGCCTTGGCCATGGTGTCTCTTCACAACGATAAAGCCCTAACGAAAACACATGGAGAAGAGAAATTTGTTCTAAGTAGATAGCCGTCAAAACAAACAAAAGAAAACAAAACCAGCCCAGCTAATTCCTGGTAAGATCCAAAAGAGAACTCCCACCTCAGACCATAAAACAAAACGGAAGGCCCATAGGTGGCTCAGGTGGAAGAGGCGTTTGTTGTCAGGCCTGCGACCAGAACCTGATGCTCAGGACCCACATGGCGACAGGAGAGAACTGCCATCCACACGCTGTCCTCTGACCTGCCTATGCTCCTCAGCTTGGGTGAACTTGGGTTTAAACAAACCTGATAACTAACTTAGCTTTAAACTATATAAAGCAAAATGGCAGAGTTGTAGGACAGGGCCGGAGCGGAGGGCCGGAGGTGGGCCATCAGAGTGAGCCACAATCCTGACTAGTATTTGCACATCCTTTTGAGTTAACCCTCAGTAATGGAAACCATGGAAGGTAAGCCACATATTGGGGCTAGAAGGTGGGTACTGTGCCGCCAAACTTTCCAGTTTGTTGAGGGCACTGGCATAAATGAGCAGTAGCTCTGGACTGAGAGATCATACAGAGAAGCGGGAAGGCAAACAGTAAGGAGTCCCTGGGGTTCCCCCATTTGGAAGTCAAATCACAAGGGCTAAGGGCGGCTCCCCAAATAACTCAGAGAACAGTCAGCTCAAGGGACAACAGGAAATGGCTTCCTGGATTCCTCCTGGCAACTTCAGCTCTTCATTTTTTTTTTTTTTTTTTGACACAAAATTAAGTACCCCACGACATTTAAAATTGTTATTTCTTGAATTTTATTTGTGTGTGGTGTATGTGGTCTGAGTATAGGTGTGTACTGTGTCCATATACAAATGTTTGTGCTTGTGTAGACATGTAGAGGCGGCCATGGGAGAATTCTGACACTTCCTGCTTTATTACCCCTGAGACATGGCCTTTCCCTGAGCCCCGAACTAGACTGACAGCTGGCACACCCCCCGAAATCTTAACGGTCCTGGGGTTACAAAGTCGCTGCATGCTGGGGATTTGAACTTGGGTCCTCATGCTTACACAGCAAGTATTTTACCCAATA
>JADRCD010189352.1:0-18557 GCA_019843815.1 Montemys delectorum
GACCAACTCCCCCCATGAAGATCAAAACAAAACAAGACCCTAATACAATAAAAACAAAAACAAAATACAATAAAACAAAAAGCACACAAAACATAGAGTCTCTTTTGTGTTGTCTATGCACTGCTGAGCATGAGAGCTTCTCAGAAAAATCCAGTGAGACTCCACTGGAAAAAACTGGGTCTCCCTCTCCCAGCAGGTATTGACTGCATAAGGCTTCCTGCTAAGGTTTGATACTTTGTATTCGCTTCTCAGTGCTCGGATTTTGTCTGGCTATACAACCTGTGCAGGTCTCGTGCCTGTTGTCACAGTCTCTGTGCATTATCCCTACTGTGTGCGACTCTCCTGCCTGTTGTCACAGTCTCTGTGCATTATCCTTACTGTGTACAGGTCTTGTGCCTGTTGTCTCAGTCTCTGTGCATTATCCCTACTGTGTGCAGGTCTCATGCCTGTTGTCTCAGTCTCTGTGCATTATCCCTACAGTACTCAGGTCTCGTGCCTGTCGTCACAGTCTCTGTGCATTATCCCTACTGTGTGCAGGTCTCACAGTCTCTGTGCATTATCCCTACTGTGTCTGGCAGATGCTGTTTCCTTGGACTCATCCTCATCCTTCACCTCTGGCTCCTACAATCTTTCGGCCTCCTCTGCTGCATAGATCCCTGGGCCTTGAGGGGAGGGGCATGATAAAGACATCCTGCTTGTGACTGAGTGCTCCAAAGTCTCTCACTCTCTCTCCACTGTCCAGTGGTGGGTTTGTGATAATCGTCATTTGCTACAAGGAGAAACTTCTCTGACGAGGGTGCACCAGTGGCTGTAGCACTGTCCCTGGGAGCCATTTTAGTGTTACATTCCTTTAACAGAGATTTTCTCCTAGGGTCCGTGACCTGTCTTGTCTCAGGTGCCAGGCATGGGTTCCATCTCACTGAGTGGGCCTTAAATCACCAATCTACTTTGCCTGCAGGCAGGCAGGTCACATTTAGGTTTCAGGGTTTCTAGCTGGGTGAGATGGCTGATTACTCTTCTCCTTCAGTAGCACGCCGAGTAACTCCCAGGACCATGAACACTAGGGTGGAGCTTCTAGTTTGTCACCAGCGCAGTTCCTTCATGTTTATTCACATGAGTTATCTGTGTCTTCAACAGTAGGGGCTCATCATCAGGATATGAGGAGTAACCCATAGCCTTGGCAATAGCTTATGATGTTTTGGGGAGTCTATAGCACCCCTTGGGTCAATGATCCAACAATATGTAACCCCATTCCTGTTACTGGAGATTTTACTTGATGGCATATCTAGTTGGGGCATTGTCTCCTCTATTATATGGTGACTCCATTTAAATTTCTTTCACATGTATGCATATATATTCATATAGATACACATATATACATTTTATATACACATACACATATATACACTGTATATATTATATATACATATACTATATACATTATATATACACACGCACGTGCACACACATGCACACACACACACACACACACACACACACACACACACACACATATATATAAAAGCTTCTCAGGTAATAGGTTTTCTATGGCCTTCAGAACACCCTTAGTGTGATTTATCCTTCCCTACATTACTTCCTTTACCCTGCTCTCCCATCAACTTAACCTATTCTAGTTCTCCCTTTATCTCTTTATAACCTTTTATACTCTGTCTTCTCCCTTAGAGGATCGATCCTCTTGCTTATTCTTGGAACAGCTACCCAACCTCTGTGGCTATTTGGATTGAAGCGCACACGCCTGCAGCTCAGAAGCTAACACCCAACTAGAGAGAACATGCAATGCTGGTCTTTGACCTACTCAGGACAACTGATTACACTCTACCCATTTGCCTGCATATTTCAGAATTTCATTCTTCTTAGCAGCTGAATGGTATTCCACTGTGTAAATATGGCAGATTCTATCTAGTCATCGTATTTTGTACATCTCAGCTGCTTGCAATTTCTTGCTATTATAAATAGACCAGCAATGAACATGATGAGCATGGATCTCTGTAGAAAGATTGAGAGTCCGATTGGGTATATGCCCAAGAGTGCTGTAGGTGGGGGGTCTCTCTCTCCCTCTCCCCCCCCCGTCTTTCTCTTCCCCCCACCCCCCATCTCTCTGGATGAAGGTTGTCAGGCTTACAGTACAAATGCTTTACCTAATTTACCATCACCTCAGCCCAGGTTATCTGTTCTGTTGTAATATGAATAGTATTTCTTTAGAAAAAACATTTGATTTCTGAAACACTCACAACAATAGCTCACCTTTCACTCTGGTTTTAGAAATTTAAGCTATCTTTCTATAGCCTTGTCTTCCATCTGTCTTTGATCCTACCCCTGTCTTTGATCAGACTAATTAATGATTATTATTTCTGTTGATCTTTCAAAGAAAAACACCTGGTTCTCATTTTCTGAAATGGTTTTCTATCGTCTATTTCATGTATTTGCACTGTAATCTTATTTTTCCAGTCCTTAGGTCTGGCTTAAGTTTGCTCTGCATTTCCTAGTTTCATAAAAGGTAGATAGGATAATTATTTGAGTCTCTTTTAAAATTTTTTGGTATGTTTTTTAGTCTTCGTTCATCTCCAACTATTTTCCAACCTCTTTCTTTAAAATCAATTTTTATAAGATGAATTATATTGAGGACCATGATATAATTTCATGTGTACAATTAATTAAAATTTATTTTTATTTTTAATTTTATTCTGTTCTGTTATGACAGCATTTAAAATATTTTAACTAACCTTGAGATCCACTTGTAGGCCATCGTATAGTTAATCCCAGTGAATAAGGTAGCTTCATTTGTGAAAGAAGTTTATTCAGCTGTTAGTGGGATGTCTAAATTGCTGCTTAGTTTGTAACATTGTTCCTGTCGTCTGCTTCCTCTGCGTGTTTTGCCTGTGTGTTTCCCCATTAGAGCAGGTGGGTTGGTGGCTGTTCTGCTCTGTTGCTGCACTCCCTGATAGATGTTCACGGTCATTACTTCCCACTTCTTTTTGAGGCTTTTATTAAGTCATTTTCCCTAATAATTGTTGGATCTTCTTGATAGGCTGACCTTTTGTTATTATTAGAGCACCTTTGTTCTGTTACATTTTAGTCTTTAATTTGTTTAATGTAAGTACTGACAGTCCCACTTGACCTTTAGCCCCGTTGGCATTGTAAATCTCTTAACATCTTTTAACTTTTAGCCCATCCGTGTTTCTTACTGATATCATATGTGTGCACTGTGTTTTAATTCATCCTTCAGGTTTCTACCTCGGGCTGGGGTCTTAGGCCCTTCACGATTGATACAGTTCCTGATTACTTAGCTCAGGTGTTCCGCAGCCTGCTACATAGCTCACATCCGGTTTGTTACTTTTTATCTGGTTCTACTGCCTTTTGTACAAGCTGGTTTTCTAATGACACATTTCAATTCAGTATTATTTTGTTGTTTTTAAAAAGAGTTATCTCGGTTCACATTTCCTCTGCAATTTGTAATTAAGATAATTACTATTTAAATCTTTGTTCACACTGCTGTCAACCTAATTTCAGCAATATGTAGCTCTTGTTCTTCTGGAACATTATTCTTTCTAGCCACTTACTGTTTCACAGATCAATCTTTACAGATTATACCAGTAACATAGATTTATAATTACTGCTTTCTGAAGTATTCTTAAAGTATAGAAGACAAAAGATTTAAAACACAAGTTATACATATATATGTATAAATATATATATTTGTATATATATACAAATATACATATATATATATATTTCACCATGATATTGCTTTCTCCAATGTACTGTTTCTTATATAGATTTGAGTTAATTCTATGTGATGTATATTTCCATCTGAAGGAATTTCTTTATCGTCCCCTTTTGGGCAGTGGGCTCCAGGAGGTTCTCAGTATTTGAGAGAAAGCATCTTTCCTATACATGGAACGTTTCTTGGATGCCCTTTGCTTCAGCCTTCGAAATGCATCCCACCACCACCTTCCCTTACTTGTTCCTTTCAAGTGATAGTACCGCATACTTGTTTCATTCCCTTTTACTTGTTTTAATTTATGGATTTAATTATAAAAGTCTTCTAACTGGGTAATTCATTTGCTGCCTTCTGCTCTCTATCATTTGTGCTCATCATTAATTAAATGACTATTTTAAATGATTCAACAGATTTTCTTACATGGCGGTGATATCTCTGGCTAGCACGTGGCTAAGAATGCTTGTTCCTCCTCTATAGGTGGGGCATATCCTCTTCTGGTATTCCAGTCTGTTAATTATAATTCCAGAGGCAGTGAATTGTTGTGGGATAGGGGTCTTTCTACTTAAATAGTTAATGGTTCTTGATTTGCAATACTTGATTTTCCATTTAAAAGTTCCCTTTAGCCTATCAATAATAGTGGGGCTATGTAGCCACTTTGCTTTTTAGCGAGTTTTTCTCTTACTGAGTTTAATTGCTATTGGAGCATAGGAGAGGATGTTGTAAGGATGAAAAGAGGGAGTTTGTTCATTTTAAAGTATATTGCTATAAGTTAGTGGCCAGTGTCTCCAATTGAAGAACCAAATGTACCTCAAAACGAAGGTTTTTCCTATCTGCTCTTCATGTCCTCACCAACAGTTCTGAGATGCACATTTCCTGAGTTCTGTTGCTGTCTTCTGATCACTCTCCTGGTTTGTAAAAGATTTGCTGGTTTTTTTTTTTTTCCTTTCTTTTTTTTCTCCATATTTGTACCATGTGTGTACTTGCGGTGGTCACAAGAGGGCGTCAGGTCCCGTTGACCTGGAGTTAGGTCAGGTGGATGCTGGGATTGGAACCCAGAGGTCCTGCTAGACCAGCAGATAGTCTTACCCACTGAGCCATCCCTCCAGCCCCACACTCGACTTTGTAAATGAAGTTAAACCCTCAGAAATCGTTTCATCACCCACCAATGTAAGTGTGTGATTAGCATTGAAATATTATAAATAAAATTTGTAGGAACAAATAATTGCATAATGGAAAAAGCAGCATATGAAATAACACAATAGAGGGTGTAATATTATGGGATGGAAGAATGAGGTTCAGGATGGTTCAGTTATCATGTGCATGTAAAAGATGTTTTCCGCAAACAATTATAATTATTGATGATTAATAAATAAATAGTGAGTGCATATTGACCAGGTAGAAATGATTAAATTAAATACAACAATCTCCTAATTTAATGCATAAAGCAACTATAAAGTACTGAAGTGATGATCATTTTGATCTAAAGTGATGTTTTCATTCATATGAGAATTAGTGCCTAGTCTTCAGTTTGGTGGAAAATACTTCTCAGTGCATATATTCTCGTAAAATAGATAACTATTCTAAATTCTTAGTAGGTTAATATTTTTAATAGATTTTATTTTGTCATGGAATGGAAGGAAGCTCCTTGGTTACTGCACACAGTGGCACAGTGAAAGCACAGGCATGGAGGGGCTTCCTTGCATGCTGAGCGTCCCTATTCCCAACAGCCAGTTACAGAATCACCATCATCTAGGTGTCCATCAACAGATGAACAGATAAAGAAAACATCACACACACACACACACACACACACACACACACTAACATACATAAAAGCACATACACACTCACACATACACAGAGACATACACATATACAAAAGCACACAGAGTCACACATATACAAAAGCACACACACAGACACATACACAAAAGCACACACACACATGCATATAAAGTCTCGTAGCTTGCAGGAAGTGGAAAGAACAGAAGATCATTGTGCTGAGCCAAACTAGACTCAAAGAAAAATGTAATATTTTTCCCTCAAAAGCAGAACCTACAGTTTTTGTTTAAAAAAAAAAAAAAACCCAAAACAAAACCAAAACCAAAAAACCAACCAACCAAACCAGAAAAAGTAGAATGGAGACCATTTGGGGGGAAGGGATCTGGGAGAACAGAAGACACTGAGCATAAATGTAACCAGGACACACGCATGAGAGGCAAAGATTGAAGTGATATTGCTAAGCCCATTATTCTGTATAATGTGTGCGACTTTGCATGTTCTTATTTCATACTCCTGAGAGCCAGTTTAGCCATGGTACCCTGCCAATACTGAAGAAGTTAGTAAGAAAATTTGGTCACAAGAAAGTTGCGATAAGCCCTGTGGGGTGGGGAAATGAATCTGGCAGCAATCTTTCCACATTATCTTAAAAAGAACCAAATGAAAAAACATCAAACCTCAGACGCGGCTGAGAGTTTAACTCAGGAACTGTCATCTTTGTGCACTCTTCTCTACGTTCTTTAGAGAACACTTCAAAGTCGTCCCTGCACTGGGTGGCACTTAAAGATTGGCTTTTGCATATGCAAATGACAACCACAAAGACCACACACCCATAGACTAGTCCCTCAGGAAATGAACCAGAACCCCCCATGGCAATTCTTGACTTCGGCAAACCATTCATTTTGTAGTGAAGTGCTAAGTCATTTCTAAGGGGCACAAGAGCCACTCTTAACACCAACTTTTGGGGTTTTTTTTCTTTATGATATGCAATAAGGTTTAAATATTATTAGATTCTGAGGAAATCAAAACAGAAATGAAGAGCCAAAGAAGTTACACATGAAAGGCAATTCATGCAAATATTATTAAATGAGCCTATCCATGGGAATAACTTAATTTTACATATTTCTCTCTGCATAAAAAAGCATCACATTAAAATTTATATTGAATTTAGATAGCTGTAAATATCCGCCTTGTACATGTGAGTGTGCACTTAGTGACTTCTGGGGGAAAGACTGCCGGGGACTTCCTGGACTTGGAAACAGAACAGACTATTGTAGGAGACCATCTGCATTCAAGAGTGCCTTATAAACACAAGCAGCAAAATGCTATTTGGAAAATGATACATTTAATTAGTAATTGCCACAGAACACTGAAAACAAGATTACCAAGTAGATAACTTCAGGAATTCAAAATGTGCATTGACAATCCGATGAATGGGTTATGCTAAGCCAATTAACTATTCTGGAAGGAGAACTGACTGGCTGGTTTTCCATGAAATTAGTAATAACCTCAAGCCTGACCTCAAGAACCAACATATCAAATGTATGCTTTATGATGCTGTTCATATCAAGTTTAAAAATCACAGCTTTGAGGCTGAAGAGAGGTAGTATTCGGAGAATGGTTAATGACACAAGCAGACCATGAGGGGCATTGGGTTATTTGGGTAATTTATTTTTATTTCTTGATCTGGGTTTTATTTAATAAAATCCATTGACTTGGTGATAACTCAAATTGTACAATTGTGCACTAAAAGCTAAATATTCATGCTATATCTCAACTGTGTCCATAAACAGAAAGTTAAGATTCAAATAGTTTAAAAAATAATTTTCCTACCTGTGTACAAATTACATGTAATTATATTTTAACAGGAACCAGGCTCAAAGCCAATTAATATTTGAGGTCTGAAAGATATTGGTCATGAGATCTCTTTGAATATTTCAGAAGAAACAACTGTCACAAAGCCATGCATACTCACTGTATAGGTTGGAATCAATTATCTGCTGTCTCTGGAATTTCCAAGACTATCAGAGACATGTTGATATACCTAGAGACTCAATGACAGTTTAACCATTGTCTATCCTAACCAACCGCCCATCCATGAAGTTTTTGCTACCTCATTCATTTTTTTCAAACAGTGGAAGTGGAATGGTTTAATGAGATAATGTCTTTCATGTATGAACGCTTGATTTGCACGGCCCCCATCCCACTCCGCTCCCGTGCGCTCTTCCATCTGCCCCTCAAGCGCACTGCCTCTCTTTCTTTAGTTATTGCCGTTACATACATAAATATGTAAATACAACATGCTGGCTCTGCTTATGTCACTTGCATGCGTATGCTTTCGGGGCTGCCTTGCTCTTAACCCACAAAGAGAGAACCCTTCCCCAAACTCCAACATCTCCACCTGCTCTGCTCTTGTTCAACACACTTCCTTTGTAACACTGGCTAGGCCAAACAGTGCCTATACCCCATTAGACAGCTGAAAGGCAGTTGCCCCAGTGGGCTAGCACAAGCAAACTTTAGTACACTGACAACTCTGGAAACCCAGACCACTGCTTTGTGATGGGAACACATTGAAAACTGTTCGCATTCCTTTGCCTCATATACGGACACTCAATACTGTGCTTACAGAGGAATTTTCATAGTTTCTCTGTTCTAACTTTCATTTCAAACTTAGCACTCTGAATATTATTTTGAATAGTTGACAGTGTCTGTCTCTGTATACACACATGAAGAGTGTGGTAGAGAACTGGATCGATTTCCTGCAGAGTCCAAACCCACCCTCCCCAGATCGCCCGAACTGACATGGTATTTCCTAGGAAGCTGTCTTTCTTTTTGTTGGAATTATGAAGACAATTATTATATATTTTATACACATAGCATTCATTGTGCGGAATTGGGATGAGCACAGTGATTTCAAAATGAAAGGAAAAATTATATTTTAAAAACAATCTAAATTTATTTTTATTATTATTTTGGCTTAAAATCAGAAAACCTTAAAAAAATACAACATACTAATATTTTAGTGAGCAGATTGGTTTTCGCAGTTTATAAAGTAGAAGGCAGAGAGAAGTAAAACGGATCAATGAGGGTGATTCACACAGGAAAAATCCACAGATGAGACAACTTCGCTATGACTACACTCAAGTAAAAGATTCAGTGCAAACCAAGAGATTCTTATGGCTGAGCCATGTCACATGCTAATGCTATTCTGAATGGGATAATGAATGCCTTTCTACTGTAATAACACCTATTCTAATCCTCTCGTTCTAAGCCGAACATAAATATAAAGGATGTTAAGAATATATTCGGCATGTCAATGAAATAAAATGTTGTCACAGGAAAACTCTCCTGCTGCTTCAGAAAATGACAAGTCAAAGGCAACACTTAGGGTTTTCAGAGCGGCGAACGCTGGTCCTACAGCAGTGTTGTATTACAGCGATTGTATTTCCATTACACAAAATGAGCATGTAGATTTAATCAATTCACTTGATGGATGCTGATAAAACGAACTGACATCAGTTCATCATCATTACAAACTGTTGCATTTTCATAGGGCACATATCAAAGAAAATACAGATATTTCAGGAAACTCTGGTCGTCCGGGGGAAGGGTGCTTCCTGAACAGCTGGAGGCTGCTTTCACTTAAGAGAGTGAGAGTTAATGTAACAATCGAGGACCAGTATGATTGACACACACAGAATGCTTTATACAATGTTCTCCTTAATATTAGAGTTCCGCATTTCAACTTTCTGACAGGCAAAGCATAATCATTACATATAATTACTTGAGCAAAATGCACAGCGACACAAAGTTGGATTTCTCCTCCGAATGATTTACTAAGACGTTTACAAAACCATCTTTGTTCTTTCAAATAACAACCACTAAATAATGGCTGGTCTCATCAGCCAAGAACCATTATTTCCCACTTCTAGTACTAGTACAATACAGCAAGGGTCCATTGTGAAAGGCATCTTAGGGATCCTATGGTAGCTCAGCTGTCTAATCTAAAGCAAGCTTTGCTGCCACGCAACGGTAGCTGCTGCTCATTTCCTCCCATGGAAATGACACTGATGCCAAAAACAGTCAGGCTTTAAGTCAGTGCCTTAGAAAAATTCCTGCTTAGAAGCACTTGTGAATGCCCCAACAGGTGTTAGATTTGTCTTAAGAAACTTCTAATATTTTTGAATGAGCTGCCAGAAAAGTTAATTTGTTACTCTCAAAGGAAGATTTGGCTTCACACAGTGTGGTAGTCTGAGTGAGAATGGCAAGCACAGGCTCAGATGTTTGCATACTTGGCCCACCACTAGCAGAGCCCTTTGGGTTGGAATTAGGAGGTGTGGCCTTTCTGGAGGAAGTGTGACACTGAGGGTAGGCTTTGAGGTGATCCAAAGCCTAAGGTCACTTCTACTTTGTCTCTTGCTTGTGGCTCAAGATATGAGTACGCTGCCCCCAGCCTCTCTTCCACCACCAACTACCCTAGCCCTCTGGGGCCATAAACCCAAATATGCCTCTCTCCTTTCATAATTTGCCTTGGTCACAGTACTAGAAAAATAACAAATCTGCATGCCTTTGTAATGTTTGCTGGGTACTTTAATAAGTGATTTTCATACTCCCAAAGTCCATCTATTTTTTTATTTTATTTTTTTCATTTTTTTATTTTTAGAAAAGAACAGTGGTGTTACCCTCTGGGGATTGGTATTATCCAGTTAACAAACCTGGAAGTTAAAAGTTTTTCTTCGAAAACCCAGAGGGCCAGGCAGCTGAAAAAGACTTTCTGTTCAAACCTCAGGTCATCAAGCATGTTGTACATGCAGGGAAGTATGCAGCGTAGAAAGTGCAGCAAGAATGCCACGTAGGTAGGCGACGCCGACTGCTTTGAGATGCTCTGCCCACCAGGCTGGTCCTTTGAGATCTGGTTTGAGATCTAGAACCTTCATAATGCCTCTTGATGTTAATTAAAAATCGATTTCATAGACATTTTATTATACGTTCTCATTTCTCACGAGCATGCATCTTATGCGTTTTCTAGGAATGGCATGAAAAAAAATGCATGCCTTGGGTTGGCAACAGCAGAAACTCATTTTCTCTGGTTCTAGGTACACAAGGTCCAAGATCAAGCTGGGGGGCGGGGGAGGCAGGATGTGTTGGTTTCTCTCAAAGCCCTTGCCTTTGACGTGCATGGTGTCTGTCTTCCTGTTTTATCTCACAACAAACTCCCAGTTCCTCTGGCTTTTATCATCTTCCTAACGCGTCTTTGTCAATGGTCCCTGTGCCTTAGGTACAGGGACCATATGGTAGATGTATTAGTTGGGACTGGGCACCTATGATCTCTTGTTTTCTGCATTTTTTTCCCTGCACTTTGATTGGGTGTGATTTTCTATAGATAGATCTCTTCATCTGAGATATATACTTACATGTAACATTACAGAGATTAAGCAAGTCGTATTTATGTATCTAGAAATATGTGTGTGCATGTGTACACACATATAACCATGATTAAAGAAAAAGGAAGCCATGCAATTGAGAGGGCACAAGGGGGATGCATGCAGGGAGCCATGCATTGGAGAGGGCACAAGGGGACTGGAAGGAGGGAAGGAAAGGGAGAGTTGATGTAATTATATTATAATTAAAATATTATAAAACATGTCTTATCTGGATTTGTGCATAAGAGATGCCATTGAACAGTTGACACATGCACAGAGCTTTAACTAGACTGTGAATTCTTGGTAGCTTGAGCTGATAGGCTAGGATTCGTAGTTGTATTAGATACTTTGTACTCCATTGTTCTTTGAGCTCAATCTGTGCTCAAAGAACAATGGAGTACAATGTTTCTAATATAACTAAGTGCAAATGTATGCATCAGGCTTTTCAAAGGTTTCTCTGCCTCTGCACTTGAACAAGAAAAAATTAAAATGCGTGAGTACGACAAGCACCTTGTGAGGGAAAACAGAAACTGTAGCTATTGAAAAGAAAAAAAGAGGGTTTGCCACGATCTGCTTCTCGTGGATGAACACTGCTAACACCTGTTAGACACATAGCTCAAAGGTCTGTGTAGTTAAGTGGGTGTTTGCCCAGTCCATGCCAATGTGGCATCAGGCTGTTTAATCCCTCACATTTAGCCGAGGCTCTAAAGAACGTGCAGCACTACCTTGTAGTGTACAAGGGTTCCCGCATGCCCAGCACCTTTGACCTTTTGGTGCCAGTGCCAAGTATCTACAGAGAGTAATCCATCCCAGTGTTGCACACCACTGTGTGGCCTATCATCATATTCATGTGGTCCTCGCTAGCTAGCGCAGAGTAGGAGACAAAACATGCAGGAGGCAAAGCTCTCAGCGACCACGTATTCCATATCTAACTCAGTAGACTAAAGTGATCCAATGAGAGCTGCACGTGCAGGAGTAGGCAGTTGCTGAGAGCGACGGCATCAGGTAGCAGTACATAGGCCCTTTCTTAGCACTGCTCAGGGCTTTCAGGTTGCAGAAGCACACACTTAGAAGAGTCAGGTGGAAGGGCATCTTTACATTCACCATATTTCGGAAAAGTTTCATAAGGATATCAATCAGGGGAGGCATCACGTCATAATTTCCTGTCCCTAACTTCTGAATGACATGGGATGGGATAGGACACTGACATGCTATTCGTTGCTCCTTTCAAGACACCTTACAGCCCAGCTGAAGGGGAGGTTTAGCTAGCAGGAAGCACCAAGAATGAGCCCATGGGCATTGTACATCAAAGCTCTTCTAATGCTTTTGAGAGCCCAAGGAAGAGACTTCTTCGGAGGTGAGCGTTGATATGGGGTGTGCCTGCCCTCTCAGAGCAGAGCTCGCTTCATAGCTAGCCAAAGAGGATGGTGATCTGTGAAACCTTTCTGGACTTTGATGTCAGACTGGGCAGTATGTCATCTGAAACTGCACTTACATGAAAAATATCACGCTAAAAGAATGCATGGATGCTTCTTGTGGAAAAGGTAGGGACTCAAGGGGTGAGGGACACTCACATGCATGCACCCCAAATAATGTGCGAGCTTGTTTTGAATGTCAGCTGCTCAGATTCACTACTCTTATTATTTGAACACACACAGACTCACACACACAGACTCACACACACACACACACACACACACGCACACACACACACACCTTTTTTTTCTTACATTGCTATCTTTTGCTCTCCCATCTTGGAAAATCAATACTACTCAGACCTCCGAGGCTATCACTTAATCCATGCCAGTGATTCATACTTACTTTAAATAACAGCTTATCAATATGTATTTTAACATGAATGCCTTAACAAGGAGGATGCAGTAGACCTGCCAAAGGGTTCCCAAGAAAGCCCACGAGGCCTCAGCCCTACAAACAACTATAGGCAACTAAGGGATGCTGAGAACGGGAGAAGAGCCTTCTCTAGGGAAGAGCGCACCGATTGGTTATCCAAGACCCAGTGGTCATCCCTGAGGACATGCACACAAGTAACATACAGACTGAGCAGGTTATATTTAGAAATAATATATACATATAAATATACATACACATATGTAACAAAGAGGTCATGGCTGAAAAAGAAATGAGGGGTGCGTGGGAGGGAGAAGAAAGGAACAGGAAAATGATAGAATCTCAAAACCCCACCCAGTGTCATGTGTGTACATTAGCTCATGTGTCCTCAGGAACGTACATGACACATTCACGGGTCTGGGAGAAGAACTGAGTCCTGGAAACAAGCACGCACGCACAGTTGGCTAGCTCTGCGCTCTGGATATGCAATCTGCACAGGGATGTGGAAGGGGATTTCTTTTTCTCTGGATCTTTGCCCTAAATTATTTAGAGCCTTAGATTATTTTGCCAGTTGGTGACATATTTTGATTTGCATCCCACTGTTCCTCCCATGGCTGCAATATTTTGAGAGGCCGAATGCCTATTCCCCAGGGAATTTCTGATTCATATCTTGTGGTAAATTTTCTGTTTTTTTTTTTTTTTTGTTGTTGTTGTTTGATACTTTTTATCATAAATTTAATCTTTAAGTTAAAGCTCTCATCCAAAATTTCTCCCAAAGTATATGGTTTTTGCTCATTTTCCTTAGGGTTTCTTTCATGGTTTTGTTTTTTAACTTTAGTATGTTTAATTACCTGTTTCCTTTAAGTGTTTTGAGTGCTTATACCTTGTCTAAAATTTTTTTCTTTCTTTTTCTTTTCTTTTTTTTCCTTTTTGGTTTTTTGAGACAGGGTTTCTCTGTGTATCCCTGGCTGTCCTGGAACTCATTCTGTAGACCAGGCTGGCCTCAAACTCAGAAATCCACCTGCCTCTGCCTCCCAAGTGCTGGGATTAAAGGCGTGTGCCACCACTGCCTGGCTTTCTTTCTTCTTATCTACATATATTGTACCATAATTTCAATAGACCACCTCAGTTTTGATTTCAGTGTTTTTAATCTGTCTGGAATATTTTATTTTAATTCATACAGTGCCTTGTAGTGATCTAATTTTATTTTCTCATATGCAGTACAATATATTTTACATCTTATATATGTAATTTTTTTTGCACAAGGTTTGTGCTGATGTGCTAGTCAAATACCATACACACCAAATCTGAGCCCCGTTCTGTTTTCTTTGCCCATAGCACAGTTTTAGTGGTTATGGCTTTACCGCGAATCTTTGTGTCAAAGCCAATCTTCTTCTGATCTTATATTCATTATCTGTTACTTCTCTGTACATTTAAAAATTTATTAATTCTGCAAGGATATTTACTTGAATTTTTATTTGAATCATTGGGGAATAATAATTCTACTTCACTCAGATGTTTCATATATAAATGAAATTATGTACATTTCTCCTTATAATTAAAAATTGCTACTGGGTAGCATGACTATTGATTTATGATCATTGTATCTAGTAAAACCTTTGAACCCTCTCATTTGTCTTGAAGTTTACATGTTCAATTGTCTACATCCTCTCACCTATTATAACACGACTTTCACCTCCATATTTCTCTCTAATTTTTCTAGCCGAGGGTATCTAAGTGTTCTAGTAAACATATGCTGGCTAATGACTGTCTCTGAGTCATCCCATGGAAACACAGAGATTCATTGCTATAGAAGGCTTTCCTAGGCATGGCTGGTTAGGAGTTTAATATGGGCTTCTTGGGACTTAACCCCTCTTAAATGCCGAGCACAATTTGTTTCTCTCTGAGTAGTAAATGTGACACACCATGCTCATAATATTTAAACAACAGTTAAACACGGTGTTTGCTCATGGTTTACTTTTTCTTAAATTACTGGAATATACTCTGCATTTGTGCCTTTATGTCTTTTTGTGGAATTTACATTTTATCGACAACATTTCATCATTGTCAGTTTCATGTTTTGTTTAATAAGTGGCTTTTAAATGAAATATGTTCTCATCTTCATCAGTTCTGCCATACTATCTTACATGAGATATTTTAACATTTTTCTATACTTTAGCGTCTTCTCAATATTTTGAATATATTTCAAAGTAGCTTGTTTGGGCATTTTATTTTATATTTCCACAATCTCATATCTTTCTTAGAGAAATAAAAGATAAGCCCTTTCTCATGAGTATCTTTTAAAACATTATTTGTGTTCCTTAATTAGTTTAAATTTTATTATGTGTGTATTTGTGCATGTGGCTTTTCTGTGTGTACTTTGTATGTACATATATATGTATATATGTATGTATGTACATATGCATGTATTTATGTACGCACACTGTGTATGTGCATGTGTGTATGTACGTATGCTGGTGGGCTTGTCTGTGTACCTGTGTGTGGAGACCAGAGTTCAACATTAAGCATCTGTCTCTGTTCTCCAACTTAATTTCTGAGACAAGGTCTTGTGCTGAAGCCATAGCTTGCCGTTTTGGTTAGACTGTCTGGCCAGCAGACCCTGGGTCCTCCTGTAATCTCCGACCACACCCGAGCAGTGGGGTTAAAGACACATGCTGCTGTGCTGGGCTTCTTACATGGGCAGTGGGGTTAAAAACATATTAGCTTCTTACACGGGCACCACATATCAAATCTCAAGTTCTTATTTCACAGCAAATGTTTTATCCATGGAGTCATCTCCGCACTACCAAACGTTATTATTCTCAACGACTCTTTAAGTCTGGGGAGAACATATTTCAACTTACAAGTTGTTATTATAAAGGTTAAAAGTATAATTAGCTCCTGCCAAGTAATGAATGCTCACTCTGTGGTAATTCTCTCCTACTCTCATCCTCCCCCTTCCTTTCCCCTCCTCGTTCTTTCTTTCCTTCCTTTCCCCCTCTTCTCTTCTTGACAAAGTCTCACATATTTCCATTGGCTTTTACCTTGTTTTCCTCCTGTCTCAGCTTCTCAGTTGTTGAGATTAGAAGTGGGTGGCATGATGCTCATATTAGCTATTATTCATTCTATTAACCTTTTGTAAGATGTTTTAAATTAAATTCTTTTTATGTTCTCTGCTCTATATTCACTATATCTCACTAAAATAATCCAGTTATTCATATTTAAGGCAATCTTATTTTTAGTAATCTTAATCTTCTTTATAAGTATTTATTTGTAGCATCTCTATTTTGACATTTTACATGCACAGTAAACATTTTTAGTTTTAGATTTTGTGAATTTTTGCTTTTCACAGTATTAACTTTTCAATATGATTATTGTTACTGGGTATGTCTTTTCTCCTTTTTACTCTCTGTAACTTAAAAAGAAACATAATCCTGTTTACTCTGTAGCTTCCTTAGTTAGAAGAAATTTAAAACATGTCTGTATGGACTGTGAATGGTATTGGAGCCTCACCTTCTTCAGCTATAAAGAAAAGACAAAGATGAGGAACGCAAAAGGAAGCGAGGGCTTTTGTCGTTCAGAGCTAGAAAGCTTGTGTTTCTCAAGTGAGATTTAAATATATCTTTTCCTCTCTTTTGCCCCAGAGAGTATAATCTTAGATTCAGTCACAACTGAATTCTTCCTACAAAGTCCATTGGACTGCCCCTTACCCCCAGTGGAACGCCCCCTTTCCCCCATTGGAACGCCCCCTTACCCCCTGGGGACCCCCCCCTTCCCCATTGGGATGCCCCCTTTCCCCATTGGACCGCCCCCTTTCCCCCATTGGACCGCCCCCTTTCCGCTCTGCGCAGTGCTTCTCTAGCTGAATCTGCCTTCGTCCTTCACCTTGACAACTACACTAACTCAAAGTCGTCTCTCCACTTTTGTGTTTTGTTTTTCTTCAATCTGATGTTTTCTAGCTGGACCAATGTTTCCCCTTACTGCACTCAGGAGGTTTTAGTTGGGAGTGCAGCTTTTGTCCTCAGAGAAGTGGACGAGCTTCTGGCAACACTTTTAGTTCACTAAAAGGATTCAAAGAATCATTCTATTAAAGGGTGTGGGCTCTTCACCACCTTGCCTCTCTAATGACCGCTAGAGTGGTTATCTTTACTGTTCACAAAGACTTCTGCTGGGGGCCAGTCCCGACATGGGGTTCTTCTTTCTTGTGGGTTCTTCTTGAGCCAGTGGAAGGAGAAGAGCATTGGCGGGGGGTAAGACTTGGTCTAACGAAAGTTGGGGGTAAGACTTGGTCTAACGAAAGTCGGGGGTAAGACTTGGTCTAACGAAAGTCGGGGGTAAGACTTGGTCTAACGAAAGTCGGGGGTAAGACTTGGTCTAACGAAAAAGTTGGGGGTAAGACTTGCTCTAACGAAAGTCGGGGGTAAGACTTGGTCTTACGAGATATTTAGGGTTGCTGTATAATAAAAAGTTTACTTATCTAAGTCTAAGTTACTATGCTATTATAACCGACCTGCCTTCTTGTTCCCCTGAGGCCAGTGACTGCAGTCTCAGGCACTTAGCTCTTCATCCTAAAACTGCAGAAGATTAAGTAAAGGATTAATTGCTAGAGCCTTTCCCTATTGTCCAGATGCCTCTTGCTTGTAGAGCTAGAGGGATGTTTGGAGCAATGAACTTCTATTGAACCAGGAGAAGAGAATCACACTTGCAGAAGGAAAAACTTCTCCTTACAAGTGAATATGCATAATCTCACATAAGTTCATATACTGATTCATTCATGCTCATTTATACATTTTCATTCAAACCCAGTTGGGCCCACCTTGCATGCATTCTCACAATTACATACTTACACAACACATGCATGCATTCTCACAATTACATACTTACACACACACATGCATACATTCTCACAATTACATACTTACACACATACATGCATGCATTCTCACAATTACATACTTACATACACATTCATACTTATATATGCATATAGAGCAAAAGACCAAGCACCTGTGCTGTCCCATGGGAAGGAGAAGCCTGCCTGCTCCTTCTGCCCTCTGCAGCGACTTCTTTTTTCCTCTTTCCCTCTGCATTCTGTACATTGCTCTCTTAGTTTTTTATGTTACCTAGAGTTTCTAAGTTATTCCACTCTGCATTCTCCTTCTAATCTCGCTCTCTCCTTTGCTCTGGTGTCACAACAATGCTCTTATTCTCAATGCCTATACTTTTAAGTTCTTCTTGAATTCAGTTCTGTCTAAAAAGTGTTCTGTCTAAAAACTTCTCCTCAGCTCAGTTTGCTCTCAAGCTTAATTCTTCTCAGCTCAGTTCTTCTCACCTCAGTTTCTCTCAGTTCTGACTCTTCTCTTTGTTCTCAGCACTTAAACATCTTTCAGAATACCTGATAACACATTTAAAAGTTCATCAAAAGTTCACACACAAAATCAAATCATAAATTGAAATAGAAGTTTACAACAGAGAATGTTTACATGCATATCCATTAGGAGTAATTATCTAGCTAAATATCCATCACCTGTCTCAGCTCCACAGGTTCACTGAAGATTTAACACCATAACTAAGTTATTAGTGAAGTTTTGTATGGATAAACCCAGTCAATATTTTATCTTCTGTCCTGGCACCTATACTAAATCATTAGTTCGATTTTATGTCCTTTGGTTAATTGTTTTACAACCTCTTGGAATGTGCTCTGAGTAGGAGAAAGTCTGGTTACCATCTAAGAGCAATTAACTGCTGACACTTGGGAGACTGGC